>RJWM01038141.1:0-16937 GCA_004363535.1 Dasyprocta punctata | reverse complement strand
CCTGTACTATGCCACCCTGCGTTGGAGACAGCTAATTATGGACTGAAACCTCCACAACCTGTGAGCTAAATAAACCTTTCCTTCCTTAATTTTGGGTGTCTGGTATTTTGTCCTAACAATGAGAGAAAAGTAACTAAGACACCAGTTATAACAATGCTGTTGTATCTAGCCATACATCCATCATGTACTTTAACACTTACTTTAAAAATTTCACCCTTTTGTTAATACCCCATACAGACTGTACTATTCTACTCCCAGTATGGAGTGAGGGTGGGGAGGAGAGGAAAAAGAGAAAAAGGAATAGGGTTAAGTCAGTAAGAAGAGGGGGAAGGAGGAGAAATATCAACAGATGAAAAACAGACGAGATCAAATTCTGTTGGAATAGTTTTTATGCTTGAGTAAAGGGCCAGTGTGGAGAGGGTTTGTGAGAATATTTGTGGGGGGGATGTAGAGGAAGGGAAGTATAATTAGAGGTTGAGGAAGCTGAGATGGTTGGAACTGATTAACTTTATTTTTGGTACTGGGAATTGAACTCAGGACCTCACACTTGCCAGGTGGACACTGTATGGCTAAACTATATCCATGGCTCCAAAACTGATTAATTTGTTGGCAGTTTATATTTGGATTTTTATGCATAGTTTTGGTAAAGATTATCCTGTCATACCCATGTAAGGTACTGTATTATTTAAATCAAAGCACTGCTTATTCTTACTCTGTTTTTCGTATATGCAGATACCTCTTATGCAAACACACTTGTGTGCAATGAAAGGAGGAAAGGAAGAGAGGGAAGATAAGGGGATAAGAAAGAAAAGAATAGAGAAGAAAAAAGAAGAGACAGAAAACAGGAAAGAGAAAAACATAATAAAAGAAAGATAAAATTAAACAAAAAACCCCTCCTGCAGTCGCAAATATACGTACTCAAAGGATCCTCACAATCCCTTTCAATTGTAGGTCTCTAAGTCAGCCCTTGCTTTGTGGTTTGCCGAACTGCCTGCCTGTGTGCCTGCAGGGTTGTTGATCCGGGTGACTGCTCTGGGTGTGACTAACTGCAGGTCTTTGTCAGGACAGGCGCTTAAGGCACTGAGCCAAACTCCCGGCCCTGGTTTTTTGAGGCAGGGTCGCACTATGTAGCTCAGGCCGGCCTTGCGCTTGCATTGTAGCCCAAGCCGGCCTCGAACTCGAACTCACAACGTTGTAGCCCAAGCCGGCCTCGAGTGCTGGGATTAAAGGCGTGCGCCACCTCCATCACCTCTCTTAACAGGGAGGGCACGAGCAGTATAATTGGCCCAGTACCTGGTCTACTTCTGCCAGAAATACTTTTTGCCTTTTCCTGTCTTACTCCTTTCTTTGCAGGGCAAATCCTACAGTTGCCTGTTTTTCCCTTCACAAGCCTTCCTCCTAGCATGTTCCTAGATGTTCTCTGAGACAGGTGCCAATCTCCATTTCTCCGCCCACAGTCTCTTTTCAGTCACCCCCCACCCCCCAGCATCACTCTTTAACTCACAAACTTAGTGAGGCCCAGGGTTCCCTGCTTTCAGCAGTCCAGGGGAGGGGTTTTGGGAACTCCCCTGAGGGTACCTGCTGGTGAGTGTGGGCAGCATGCAGAATGTCCTGCAAGCACAACACTCCCAGAATATGGGGGAAGGAATGAATGAGTAATTAATTCTGAATGCATCCAGCCTCGTTTTTCTCCAGGGTCCAGCAGCTCCCTGACACTGCTCACTCATGCAGTCTGTGGGCCACAGTTTTGTCAGTGCTCAAATTTGGGTCCCTAATCAGTATGCCACAATTGTTTTCAAATTCTCAAGGGCTCACCAGAGTCTTCTCATACACCACTCTCCAGCTTTTAGTCTCTCTGAGGAGCTGGTTTGGAAATGTCTCACTAGCTGTGTTCCTCTTCCTGTTTGGGAGGGTAAAGTGATTGGGAGCCTATTCCCTCTGCAGGCTGCTGCTAGAGTGCCAGCTCCCTCCCTCCAGGAGCCAGGTCCCCTCACACAGGAGGTGTACACTGGACCTTGGGGGTGAGGGATGCTGCAATTCCGCAGTGGTTTGGCTTACCTTTTCTAAACTACAATACTGGATTTTGGTCCAGCGAGCTTCCCCTTCACATGCTTTTCTGTATCTGACTTTCTCTGTTGCCTCTGCCTCAGTGTACTGCTTTCCTCTGGTGCACATACAGAGTCTGTCTCCCTCAGTGCCTCATCTGGCTGGCCATGATGATCTCTGTATGGGAAGATTTTTTAAATTAAGAATTTAACTTTTCAAAGCTTTCTGGAGTTTTGTGTCCTAGGTCAACTTTAGTAATTTATGTTTTGTAAGATGTTAATTTTTCCTGAGTTATTAAGTTTACTGATAGAAAGTTTTCATTTCTTTTATATCTACTTTTCATTGTTGTAAGATTTGTAATGATGTTTTCCTTTTCACTAGTAGTACTTGTAACCTGTATTTTTCTCTTTTCTTGATTAGTGTAGCCAAAAGTTCATCAGTTTTACTGACTTTTCAAATATATAGGCTTTTCTTTCCCTCTTGAGACAGGATCTCACTATATCTTACTATGTAGTTCTCACTGGCCTCAAACTCACAGTGATCCTCTTGTGAGTGCTGAGATTATAGGCGTGCACCACCATACCCAGCAATGAATACATGGGTTTTGCTTTCATTGATCTATCTTTCTTTCTTTCCTTCCTTCTTTCTTTTTCCTGCTTTTTCTTTTATTAATTTTTATTCTTTATTATTCCCTTTCCTTTTGCTTACCTTGAATATACTTTGTTCTTTTTTCTAACTTATTAAGGCAGAAGTTAAAGATAATTGGTTTTGGATCTTTTTCCTTTTTTTTTTTTTTTTTTTTTTTTTTTTTTTTTTTTTTTTTTTTTTTTTTTTTTTTTTTTTTTTTTTTTTTTTTTTTTTTTTTTTTTTTTTTTTTTTTTTTCGTACTGGGAATCGAATCAGGACCTTGCACTTGCCAGGCAGGCGCTTATGCCACTGAGCTATATCCCAAACCCTTGGATCTTTTTCCTAATACCAGTATTTAGATTTATAATTTTCTGTGTACGTACTGCTTTAGCTTTACCCATGTACTTAAAACACTTTTTAATTTAAATTATTATGGACTCACTGGAAGTTGTGAAAATAATATGAAGAGTCCTATGTATTCTTCACCTTGCTTAATTTAAGTGGTGACATCTTATGTAGGTCTACTGCAGTATCAAAGCCAGGGCATTGACATTGATATGTTATTGTTAACTAGATCATAGGCATTATTCAGCTTTCAACATATTTTAACTTTCATTTCTGTGTTTGTGTGTACATGTTCTATGCAGTTTTAGTCCTTGTGGGATTTATATAACCACCACCACAGTCAAGATGCAAAATTATTCCACTATTGCAAATCAGCTCCCTTGTGCTACCTATTTTCCTTCATGTGTTCCATCTTTATATTTTTCGTACATAATGGAATCTTATAGGGTGCAGCCTTTTGGAATTAGCCTCTTTCCCCTAAACATAATGCTCTTCAGATTCCATCAGCTTGCTCCATGTATCACTAGTTCATTTCTTTTTGCTGCAGGATGTGGTTCTGTTATATGTGTGTCCTAGACCACCTTACTTTGCTATGTCTAGTCCAAAGTAGGTCTTCAGTAAAGAAGAAAGAAAAGACAAAATTATCTTTAACTGTTGGTGAAGTTAGTGGCTTATCTAAGCCTCAGGTTTGCATTTATTATCCGTAATTCCTTCTATTTCTTTCTTGAACCCATGGCATCTGTATTTTGGCCTAATATCTCACCAAAACAGCTTTGTTGTTTGTGGCTTTGCTAATCCAGTGTCAAGTCTCGGTCCTTATCCTACTTGAAAGGCATTCTTTGCATGTCTTCTAGGATGTGCCTGTAGCATAGTTTTTCTCCTAGCCCTTTAAATGCTGCTATTTAACTTCTTGTTTCTTTTTTTGCTCCCTGATTTCTTTCCTTATCAAATCCTCATTGGATGCACAGGGCTACATTCTTGGTACTCTTCTCTTTCTGTGTTGCTCTTCAATGATCTCACCTGGTTTCATGGCTTCAAATACCATATATATGCTGCTGAATCTCCAATACATCCTTTTAGCCTAGAGGCCCTCAGCTTCAGGCTCATATACCTCTCTCTGCCTATGAAATTTTTCCATTTGGTGATATGAGGGCATTTATCATTTCACATTTGAAAAATATAATTCGATCACTATTCTTCTCCCCTCTGACCTGTTCTTTCCTCAGCTTTTTGTGGATCAGCTGATATAATTCTATTCTCTTTTACTTGTCAGTCCAAAACCCTAAGGATCTTTTTGACACTTCTCCTTTTCTCATATGTCATGAATTAGCAAATTTTGCCTGCTCTTTCTTCACAATATATTTAGGGGCTGGCTACTATTTACTGCCTCCCCTGCTATAATGTGGCCCCAAGCCTCCAGTCTGTTATCTGGGTAGTTACATAAACCTTTTAGTGGATCTGCTTGCTTTGGCTTTTCCCTGGGTCTAGGTGATTAATTCACATTAATCAGAGTGATCTTTTCAAACATTAAACTGACTTCTGCTTCTGGCAAGATAGAGTAAGTAGATGGACCTTTCCCTGTTCTTCCCACAAAGTACCATTGAGGAACCTGGACATCATATAACATGAATGTAAATCTGAAAGATGCCAGAAGAAGGCAGACCAACTAGAGATCTTGGGATCAAAAGAATGACATAGTAGTGAATTCTTTGGATTACTTTAAGATTCTTCTGTGTATTAGACTTGGCTACAAGGAGCTAGCAACCTGTAAACACCAGTAAGTGCAGGAAAGAAACCTCCAGCAAATCCTTGTCCTCCATTAGCCAGAAGAGCAAGAGAAGGTCTTTGTAGCTTAGCAAGACACACCATTTCACACAATAACTGCTCTATTCCAGACAACACAGACATTTTTAGTTATTTGTTTTTCAAGTACTTTTTGATTTTTTGGTACTGGGGATCGAACTCACGACCTCGCACTTACTAGGCAAGCAATTAAGCTGCTGAGCTAAATCCCCGGGACTTTCAAGTACTTTAAATTCACCCTTTTCCTCCTCTTCCTGTGAGAATGTAATGACATGTTTATTAGCTTTTTTTTAAATAGTCCCACAGGTTTCTGAGACATTATTTATTTGTTTTCAGCCCATTTTCTTTGTTGTTTAGATTGGGTAATTTCTATTGTTTTTTCATTAATTCTTTCTTCTGACCTCTCCATCCATTGTGGTTATTTTGGTTATTATATTTTCCAAAGGATAAAAGAAGAGGAAAAACTTAATTCATTTAATGACGTTAGCATTAGCCTGATAGCAAACCAGAAAAGGTATTGTAAATAAACCAAGAAACTAAAAATAGGGATTCACATCCTTCAGGAATATAGATACAATATCATTAGTAAAATATTAGGAAACAGCTGGGGATATAGCTCAGCCATGCAGCGCCTGGCAAACAAGAGGTCCTGAGTTTGATTCCTGGTAGCCTCCATAAATAAATATATATATATATATATATATATATATATATATATATATATATATATATGTGTGTGTGTGTGTGTGTGTGTGTGTGTGTGTATTAGCAAACAGAACTTATCAATGTATACAAAGGATTGTGCACCATGACCAAGTGAAGTTCATTTCAGGAATCTAAGACTGGTTCAATATTTGAAAATCAATTAGTGTAATACTCTATATTAACAGGGCAAAGAAGAAAAATCAGATGATCATGTCACTTAGCACAGTGAAGCATTTGACAAAATGTAACTTCTATTCATGGTGAAAACAAGAAACCTTCAGAAATCTGTGAATATAGGGTACTTGCCACATGTCATTTGAATGTCGCTCAAAATTCATGTGTTGAATATCTTTGTTGTGGTATTAAAAGGTGGGGCGTTTTAGGAAGTGCTTAAATCATAAAACTTCCATCCTCATGAATATAGTGCTTTATAAGAGGGCTTGAAGGATCTAGCCTAGGAGCTTTTGTTGCCCTTTTACCCTCTGGTGAAGGTACAGAAAGAAGATGAACTTGGACTTGTCAGTCTCCAGAACTGTGAGAAGTTAATTTCTATTGTTATCATTACCCAGCTCAGGTATTTCGTTATTGCAGCACAAATAGATTGAAGTAAGAAAAGTTGTCTAACTTGATAAAGCCTGTAATGAATATTGTACTTCATAGTGAAAGGCTTAGTGGTTTTTAATAAAGATCAGGAAAATCGTTGACGCATATTTCACACAGTGTTGGAATGTCTAGCCTTTGTAATGAGGAAAGAAAAAATTTACAAACAGAAAGAATGAAACATGATATTGTTCCTTTTTTTTTTTTGAGACAGAATCTTACTATGTAGTTCAGGCTGTCTTGGACTCACCACGTAGCACAGGCTAGTCTCGAACTTGAGGCAATCCTTCTGCCTCAGCTTCCTGAGTGCTGGGATTACAGGTGTGCACCACTATACCTGGCCCAATATAATTGTTCTTATCTGCAGATAACATGATTATCTATGTAGAAAATCCCAAGGAACCTACAAAAGCAAAAAACAAAACAAATGAACAAATAACACCGTCCTAGAATCAGTGAATTCAGCAAGATTGCACAATAAAAGATAAAAACAAATCAGTTTCACTTTTGCATACTATCCTTGAACACAGGAACACCAGAATTAAAGTATATAGTCTCTGAAACATAAACACACAGTTAGGTTCAGACTTAACAAAACATGTAGGGGGTTTTTATAATGAAAACTACAAAATGCTAGTGAAAGAAATAAAAATAAGTAGATCTAAAAGAATGGAAAAACACTATATTCGTGGATTGGAAAATGCAACATGGTAAAAATATTCATTATCCCTAAGTTGCAATATAGGTTTAGTACAATTTCTGCATTTTTAAATATATAGATAAGGTGGTTCTAAAATAAGAAAAAACTAAGTAACTAGAATAACTAAAATAGTTTTGAAAAGGAAGAATAAAGTGGGAAGAATCAGTTCAAGACTTCTTAGCCACATGGTTAAGATTATACATATTGTTCAAGAGATAGACAAAGAGATCAGTGGAACAGGATATATAGGGAATACAATATGGCACCTGAGAAATATGTCACATTGAATTTTGAGAAAGTAATTTTTCAGATGACTTTGAGAGCTGCAAAAGCAAGTCAGAGGAGGCAGAATGATCTTTCCAACAAACTTTACCAGAGCAGTGCCTCGTCCCAAGGTGGAAAATATAAACTTCAATCAGTATCTCACATTTATATCAAAGATAGCTCAGAATAGGACAGACTCAAGTCTAAAATGCAAAATTATACAGCTTAGAGGAAAAAATAGAAATCTTTGCATTCTGGGGCCTATACTTAACATCAAACATCTTCTATAAGAGAAAAAATTGATAAATAAGATTTAATCAAAGTGGAAAACCTTTTCTGTGCAAAAGGTCCTATTAAAAGGATGAAAAGAGAAGGTACAAACTGGGAGAAATATGTAAAAATTATGAATCTGAGAAAAGGCTGAAGAACTCTCAAAACTCAACAGTTAGTAAATAAGGGATCCAACTAGAAGCTGCACAAGTGGCATGAAGAGACATTTTACTGAAGAGGATGTACAAATGCCAATAGCACCTGAAAAAATGTTTAATATTACTAGTTATTCAAGAAGTACACATTAAAACCATGATGGATATCACTATGCATTAAGCAGAATGAGTAAGATAAAAATTGTGATACTAGTAAATGGTGAGACTGGAGGAACTAGATTCCTCATGCATTGCTGATGGGTATGTGACATTGGACATCCTCTCTAGAAAGTTTGGTAGGTACTCATGAAGTTAAGTAACAACTACCATACAACCTAGCAATATAAACTCCTGGAAATTCATCCCAGAGGGATATGTTCATATGAAACCTATTCACAGATGTTCACAGTAGTTTTGTTAAAATAGCTGGAAGATGCGAATAGCCAGATGCTTTTCAGTGGATGACTGTGGCACACCCATTGCTGGAACATATCCAGCAATGAGAGGGACTACTGAGCTCACTATAGAGCCTCCAGAGAGTGAAAAAAGCCATTTCCAAAAGGTTGTGTACTGTGTGATCTCATGTCTACATTGTTGAAATGGGAAATTATTGAGGTGGAGAACAGACTGTTGCAGGAGTTAAGGAACAGGAGGGGATGGCTGTGGTTCCATAAAAGAAAAGTGCAAGGAATCCTCATGGTGGAAATGTCCTGTATCTTGACTATGCCCGTGTTAATGTCTTGACTGTGATATTACACAATAATGTTGCAAGATGCTCCCACTGGTGGAACATCTCTGTGCTGCTTCTACAATTGCATGTGAATCTGCAATAACCTCAAAATCCAAAGCCTGGTTACAAACGTAAGTCACATCATGCTACACCTCTTTCTGAAGCTCACCATGTGTCACTCCTTGTATGGGGGAAAGAGGCTCACAACCTGCCACTTTCCTTACTGTCTTGGTTAACCCTCTCAGACCAATGCCCAGCCCCAGCTGTAACCCATTTCCCTTTCCTTTTTAATTGATTTTCAGGCAGCTTGTTTCTTTAATTCAAATTTATGGAGCACTTACCCAGTGCCAGTTTCTGTCTTATGTACTTGAGTGATATCATAGAGCAGAAGAGAAGCTCTGTCTTCAGGAGTCTTACTGCCTGTGGGGACAGATTTGGGACCAAGGGATGTGACAGAGATGTCACTGCACTTTGTTATAGAAGCATCCATGTGAGGGAGGGCAGTTTACCTTCTCAGGATGTGGCTAGAAGCTGCTGCATGAGGGGAGACCTGGACAGAGGAGGGAGCTGGATAGTGCTCTGCGAGCTGTCCTGGGGAAGTGTAATGGGAAGAGCTTTCAAGAAAGACTTGACCTCACAGTTCTAGCATGTCGGGGTTCCTCAGGGTCACAGGCTGGAAGTGGAGGGAGACCTGAGGTCTGGGTTTGAACACGTCACATAGGAAATGGCTGTTGCTTGCAAATTGGGATTTGGAAGAAAGGATTAGGACATGCAAAGGAGATTTGGGATTTACATTTAGGTATACATTTAGGTGCATGGATGGGTAGTACAGAGTGAGCTGAGGACCCAGGATTGAGGATGGGCCCTTCATGTCCAGAGGTTAAAGTAGACTGGGAGAAATAGCTGCCATCTGGAGGAAAGCAGAATGGGTGGGCGAGGGTGGTGTCAGATGCTAAAGGCAGCTCCTGCAGGCACTGACAATGGCCTTGGCAGAGTGGAATCACTGATGACCAGGAGAAGCACTGGTTTGGTCCAGGCTGGAGTGTTAGTTGCCTAATTCATGGTTCTCTTGCAGAAAAGAGTAAGGAATCGTGGCAGTGATTGGTGGGAGAAGTAGGACCAAGCAGGAATTTTTAAAATGCAAGATGTGTTAGCTGTTGTTTTCTATGACCAGTGAGCTGGCTGCAGGTAAGGGGAGAGGCTGCTAGGACCCTGTGGTTCCCAACTGCTGAGCTCCTTGTGACACAGGCGCCCGAGGGGCTCCCAGGGAGTACTGTGTGCTGCCGCCGAGGTAATGGGATATGGGGAGCAGGCAGACATGGAGACATAAAACACTGTCTAAGTGAAGGGCAATTGTGTTTGAGGTAATTTGAAGATTGACAGGAAATTCATAAAGGGAATATGGAGATCCATTTACAGCGCAAGAGACTGCCTTGTCCGTCGCTTCCCGACCTCTGAGGAGCAGCAGCTGCTGCTGGCGGAGTTCCACGTAAAAGGGATTGAATAATCTCTCCTAAATCAATTTTGTGAGCCAGTGACCTACAGAGCTATGTGATACAGTGCAGGCGCACAGCACAGCCCTACTGTCTGCTGAGTGCATTATGGCGACTGATTGTGAAGATACCCACATGCTGTCCTTTCTCGGGTTTCTGGACCTGGTCTCTGTGCCGGCTGTCTTGGAGATATGCGCTTCCCTTTTTGTCCTGGCAGAGCTGGTTGCGTCTGTCACAAGGACCTCTTCACTGGGTGAATGACTGTCTTTCCCAGCTCCAGCAAGGCCCTTCTCTGAGTATTCTGCTGTCTTTCTGTGTGCTGCACGGGCATGTGGCATTGCCGTTTGTCTTAGGTTGCCTCCTGGAAGTGACTGCTTCCTTCTGGGCCCCGTGGCATGCTGTGGAGACAGCTGCTTGGACCAGGCAAGGGATGCTGCTGTTCGTACCCATCCTGGGCCTGCTGCTCTGCTGGACCATTCCCTGTGCAGGTGGAGACAAGGGGATGCTCCTTAGGGACTGAGCATTTAATGACTGGGGTTTTCCTTGAGATGATTGAGAGCCTTTTTCCTGGGGGCAGCTATGGCTGCCGGGAGCCAAGGATCTGCTGATGTTTTCATGTGGGTCAGATGTGGTCTCATATTCTTTCCCCCTTAAACTCTTTGTAATTGTAAGAACCATTCTTAATTCATAAGCTGTACATGAACATCTGGTGAGCCATGCCTACTGACTCCTGCCATAGCCTGGAGGAGGACAGTGTTGACCTGACCAGTGCACTCCAGTTGAGATAACACAGGGTGTGCATGGTGAGGTGAGGGCCATTCGTCAGTGTGCACGCATTGTCATCACTGTGAGACTCTCTTTTGGAAAGACCCCTCCACCTGTATTGTAAACTCCCACCATCCGGGCAACCCAGCTGCTGAGTTCATAGCACCACATTGTGTTGGCGCTGTGTAGTACATTTAGACAAGTCTTTTCCCTTCCTGGAGTGGTGCTTCTCTCTTCTGACTGCACATTGGAGTTACCTGGGGGCTTCTGAAAATGGAGGTGGCCATGTCTCCCAACCAGGAATGTTGTCAGGTAGTCCCACTACAGCCAGGGGAGACCCTTTCTGCTCAGGCTGGCAGCCTCGACGAGCAGGTGGTGATTGTCTTTGCCTGCCTGGGCACTGCATGTCTGTGGTATTTCCAACATGCTTCTTTTATTGCTGGTACAGGCTTTCTTCTCCTTGCCCTTCTCCATCTTCCCCTGCTGCCCTCACCTTTCCCTATTCTTCCATGTTCCCCTTTCTAATTACCCTTCCCCCATATCCACTGTTGACTAAGAAAGCTTTCCACTTAATCAGCAAGTGCTGGTCCAGTTACTGTGAATGCTGAATGGCCAGAGGAGGCTTCTCAGCAGTTCAAGACAGGCTGTAGCCAGGCTGGGACTGTGCTGACATAGAGCATCCCATGTCCCTCCCTGAGCCATAGCGCATCCCTGTTCTCCCTGCAGTGTGGTATGTTCTAGTTTTAGGGGATACATAGCCAGGGATTGCTGTTTATTTATTGAAAATAGATCACCATTATTCTCTGCAACCTTGATCAAATAGTTCAAGATTATGCCTGAAGGGAGGCTAGTAGAGAACGGGGTATCAGGGCCTTGAGCTCAGGGCATGTGTGTTTGTCCTCTGCAGCCTTTGTCCTGGGCCCTGACGTGGTATCTGTTTATTCTCCCTGCTGGGAGAAGTATACACGCTGCAAACACAGGAGGGAAGGAGCATTGTCCTACCCAAAACACTCCTTTGCAGAAGCTTGGAATTCAATGCTTTTTTTGCCATCAGACACATGGATCAGGGCTTCTCAAACTCTAATGTCCATGCAAACTGCCAGATTCCAATTCAATACGTATGAGGGGTGGAAGTCTGTTTTCTGCATTTCCAGTGAGCTCCTCTGTCCATACTCTGCAAACCTCTGGGATGATGCCCATGGTACCCCACTGAGGCATCAGATTGACTTCAGGGGGTGGCTGCTAAGTACAGGTTGTATCATTAGGAGCCTGGGATCCAAATGGTGAAGGTGATAGTCCTGCTTCCCTGAGTGCTACCCGCCTGTTGTCAGGCTCTTATGAGAAGGAGTGAGGGAATGGGGCAGACACTGGAGTGTCCAGACAGTGTCAGGAGCCAGGGCTAGACTATCTGTTGGGCAATCCTGTGTCCTCCTGAGGCTGTACCTAAAGCCCTGAGCCACTGACAGGGGAGAAAGATTCAAGGTTAGAGGAGGTGGGACACTTGCTCTGGCTGTTTCCTGGTGGCAGGGTGCACCCCCAGGTTCTCTGAGGACAGAACCCACATCCTGCTTCACCAGTGAACGAGGTAGCTGGACCAAGGGAATCGAGTCTGACTTTGTTCACTTCCTGCTCCCCGCCAGGGCTGTGAACACCCTTTGCTTGGAGGGTGGATGCTGGGGAAATAGAGAAAGAATCCTAGGTGGTTTGCTGAGGTCTGCCTTCCTTTGGAGAAGGGTCAGCAGGAGGGGGCAGCACAGCCTGCAGGAGGGGTGGGAAGCATCTAAAGTCTCTGGTCTAAGATCCAGTTGTTTGTGGGAGATGTTGTTGGTCAAGAAGGCACTGATTTTGCTCTCTGAGGTTTGGAAACCATAGAACTTCTGGAAGCTGCCTGTTTTGGGTCCTCCTGATGTTCAGGAAATAAAGCAAAGGCATCACTCGTAACAACAGCTTTCTGTAAATAAATTTAATGAAGGTAGAAAATAAAAGTCAATGGCTCATAAAATAGAACAAGAAAAACTGGCCACTGTAAAGTGTATGTGGGGGAAGGAGGTTTGAGACACAGAGGGTTAATCCCTCCAAGGTTCAGAAGCACTTCAGGGAAGTGGTCCAGGAGCTAATGCATATTGATGGGTGTGACTCATGTGACTCTGAGAAGCTTTTAGGCCCTGGCTCGATTTCAAGGCAGGCTGCAGATGCTCCTGATCTTTCTTGTGCAGAAAGAATCCTTTGTTCCCTATGGAATCTTTTCATTGTCCAGGAGCTCTGAGTGTGGCTGGGTGGGGCCCTTGATTCAGGCCCTGCTTGTCTCTGGATGCATGCAGAGAGGCAAAGCTTCCCAAGGAGACATCAGTGGAGTCAGCCTGAGATGTGTGATTCTGCAGAGTTGCTGCCTACTTGCTCGCTGTAGACTTGAACAAACCATTTAGCCTTTCTTGGCCTCAGTTTTCAAATCTTTGAAAAGGAAGCAGGAGTCCTTGCCTTTTCAAGTTGGTGAGAGGAAGCAGTAGTATATGGGAAGTACTGTGAGCAGCAGCCATTAGGCAGTGAGCGCAAGCATAAAAATTTTTTTTGATAGCCTGCCTTCTAGAACATTCAGTATCCCAGTTTGAACACTCAATATCAGAATAAACAAATATCTCTGAGGCAAAGCTGACATTTCACTCTGCATCCCTTAGACTAAGCACGTCTTGCACTTGTGTCAGAAGGAAGCACTGCCTCTTAGCTACACTACGAGTAGCAGGTGTGCCAGAAGCCAGTTTCCTGCCACCACGGGCTTCCAAGCTCTTCTCAAGGCACCTCCACCCTGCACCTGCACTGTTAATATCAGAAGGGAGTGACGATTCTTCAGACTTTGACAGTACTGTGAGAAAGTTGCTGTTTTCTCACCAGTAACAGAATAATAGTCTCCTGAATCTTTTTTTCTTATTCTTTAGTGCTGTTTCTTTTTAAAATAAGTGTTTTATTTCAGAACACCTTTAGATTTAAGAACTATTATGAAGACAGTACAAAGAATTGTTGTGCACGGCACACCCAGTTTAACATCTTGCCTTTGTGAGGTACATTTGTTACGGTTAATGGACCAAAAGAAGACATTGTTATTTTTTTGCTCTGCAATAGGGTCTTGCTCTGTAGTTCAGGCTGGCCTTGAGTGTACTATATAGCACAGGGTGGCCTTGAACTTGCAGTGACCCTCCTGCTTCAGCCTCCTGAGTGCTGAGATTACTGGCACATGCCACGATGCCGTTTTGGAGACATTGTTATTAGCTAAAATCTGTACTTGAGATTTCCTCAGTTTCCCCAGTACTCTTTTCTATTCTAAGATCCCGCCCAGGAGACCTCATTCCAGGGAATTGCCATGTCTCTGTGGGTTCCTCTTGGCTGCCACAGCTCCCTACACTTCCTTGGCTCTGATGACCTGAGCGTTTGAGGACCGGGCGTGTTTTGTAGATGGCCCCTTCCCTGGGACCGCTGGGGCCTGATGTTTTCTCTGATTGGACAGGGGTTCTGGGACTTCTGGAGGAAGACCACAGAAGTGACTGGCATTGCCATTATGCACCAAGGGGCACACAGCCAGCGCGACCCAGCACGGTGATGCTGGGCTGGACCATTGGCAAAAGTGCATGTGTCAGCCTTCTCACAGCACTGACTGTGTTTCTTTCTCTTTCTGAGTCACAGCATTGGGAGAAAGTCATTGTTCAGTGCATCCCTGAGGAAGGAGGGCTGTGTTTTACCTTTGAGGATGATCTATCTCTTTAAAGAGCTTGGAATTTATCTTAGAGATTTGTCTTTTCCCTCACTTATTTATCTGTTAATATGAAGTCATGGATATGTGTTTTATAGTTTAGCTTATAGCTGTATATACTATTTTAGTGTTTTACTCACATTATTCCAGCTTTGGCCTTTGCAAGCTCTTTTAGTTGACTTCTGTGTTACTTTGACACACTCCCATCAGTGTGTGTGTGTGTGTGTGTGTGTGTGTGTGAAGCCTATCTTTCTTGGTACTGCATGATGTTCCAGGCTCACTTTGCCTATTTCCTTCCCTTTCCCTAGGATCAGCCATTTCTCCAAGGAGTCCTAATACCTTTTATTAGCAGATAGTATTAGAAAATATTATCTGAGTGCTGAATCTACTTGTTGGGATTTTGTTGCTTTTAGATCCTCTTTGCTGACAGAAGAAGGAGATATATGTCAACACATACTTGTAAATATTTTTATATGTGTCTATATGAAGCTAAACATCAGCCCATCTGTCATTTCTCACTAATCCATTGCCACATGGATCACTGTGGCCTCCTCCCTTGCTTATGAGTAACCTCCCACTCCCGGCACAGATACATGGTCTCTGCCGTCCACCATCCAGTTACTGAATTCCTTAAGAGTTCTGCCTCAGTAGATAGGTACAGTCATGTCAGAATTGTTAGCTTCTGGGAGACAACCTCACCAGTTTGAGCAGCCTTCCATGTGGTTTCTTTGGCCTTTAATCTTACAGACTCTGCTCATCTCTAAAACCACTTAGGTCAGCACCTTATTCCTCACCCCTCTTGGAAGGTGCTTCATATATTTTTAGTGTAGATTGTAGTATCATTCTGCCTCCTATCTTGGGAGTCCTCCAACCATCTAAATGTTTTTTAAAATAAAAATGACACACATTAAATTTTACATTTTGTGCTCTCAGTCACTGTGGTTTTTGACAACTGCTTCACCTCTTGCAGTCACCGTTACAGTGTCGTGCAGAGTGGTCGGCTTGCCCTAGGAGCCCCTGCTCTGTGTGCTCGCATCTTACCCTGGACTCTGATCTTCTCATCATCTCCATTGCTATGCCTTTTCCAGAATGTCACAGAGCTGGAATCACACAGAGTGTGGCTTTTCCAGACTGATTTCTCTCACTTATTTCATTTATGATTCATCTTGTCTTTGTAGCTTGACAGCACATTTCTTTGTATTGCTGAATAATATTCAATCTTATGAATTTACCACAGTTTGTTTATTGGAAGATGTTTTGGTTGCTTTCCCATTTTGACAGTCTGAGTAAAGCTGCTGTAAACATTCACCTCAGGTCTTAGTGTGAATGCAAGTTTTCAACTCACTTGGGTAGATATGCAGGTGCAGAACTGTGGGGGTCCTTTGTTGAGAGTGCGCCTAGTTTACAGGGAACTGTCCAGCTCTCTTCTAGAGTGGCTGTACCATGCTGCATCCCTACCAGTCATGGAGAGTTCTCATATCCTCAACAGCATTTCAGTATTCTCTAATGAAGTGTGAGGTGTCCCATTCTGTTAATGTATAGTTCCCTAACTTTGCTGGGTTTTTATTTGGTGAGCCACTTATGAAAATGGACTCATCTGCCTTTTTTTTTCCTAGATGGTTTGTCTCTGAGTCTCCCACTGACAGTGTGAGCACTGGGTTGTGGTTGGGTTATTTTTGAGGTCTGTATTCTTATTCTAATTATGATTACACATTTCTAGTGAGGTTGCCTCATCTATGTAATTTTCAGAGAGCTACTGCTGCCTTTGCAGTGAAGCATACAGACCATCATTTCCTAGGACCACATGGGAATTTGGGGGTAAATATATTATCTAGATGTTAGGAAATTCCTTCCAGTAGTAGTGCAGTTACAGATTTCTGCATGCCCACACTGCTGTGAAGTTGTCCATGACCTCCTTTGATCTTCCAGGAAAACACCAGCCAGCCAGCCAGTCCCTTAATCTGCTGTCAGTTCTATGACAGTAGCTGGCATCCTGTCTCTCCAGCTTGCTGACCACACCTCTCTTTTGTTTGGTTGAAGTTTCAGTGTCACTGGGCTGAGCCTCCAATCTTGCTCTTGCATTCCATCTGCCAGGTCTGCCCTCTTGCAAACTGCATGCCAAGTGCTGCCCATGTGGGTGATCCAGAACTGCCTAGTCCTTCCTGTGGTTTTCCTGCTCTTGACAGGAGGAGGCGGTACCTGCTTTTGCACTAACAACTCATTCACAGGGCAGAGGGAGGCCTACCCCTTACTTTGTACCAAGGCTGTTTGCAATGGGCCCCTCTGTCCTCATGCTCTGTGGGGTTCCTGAATGTGTGCTGTATCTCTGACACCTGCCCTCTGCCTGGGAGGATCCAGCCTGCATGCCTCAGAAGGCAAGACTCTGCTGAGCAGCCCGCACTCCTGCCCTCCTACACAAGACTCCAATTAGGATGGCAGTTGTCTGAACAGCAGGGATGGGACATACAAATAAATACTTATACAGACAAAAGCTTTTTATTGTAAAATGTACTTTCTGTGTGAGGATAAGTATCTTTGATATGCAGTTATATATCATACACACAAAGTCACTTATTGCTTCACTATAGAGATGTGTTCTGAGAAATGCATCTCTGGTGACCTTGCCCTCTGCAAACCTCCTGACCCCACTTCACAAGTCTAGCTGGGAGAGCCTCCTGCACACCTACAGGCC
>RJWM01038140.1:0-16963 GCA_004363535.1 Dasyprocta punctata | reverse complement strand
GCAACTATTGTAACTTTTATGCTTTTCCACTATTCAATCAAATCGGTGTTATGTTCATTAGGAATCTGTCTACCAGTGTCAAATTTCTAAAACAAGCAAAAGGTGCGTTTGAGTTATTGCAAATGTCATAGTTGTGTCTATGTACACACACGTGTGTAACTTATAGGTGTGCAATCACTTCAGAAAACTTCTATCTAGGAATTAAAGCTTAGAGCAACAATTGTTTTGGTTCTATGCATTGGTGTGTGGTCAGTTTAGAGTGACACCTAAAATGTGGTAAACCTTCAACTGAGTGTTCGCTGGTTCATCTCCTTGTGTGATGCTAGTGATAGGGAAGTTGATGCCAGCCCTGGGGGTGATGAGGAGGCTGCAGTCTCTTGGGGGCATCCTGCAGACATCTGTGCAGCTCCACTTTCTCTGGTATGCTAAGGTTTTCCTCTCTAGTTCCTACCCCACAGGCCAGAAGCATGCTCAGGTATCAAACAACCTATAAGCGAAGCCCTCACCTCTTCAGAGTGAAGCTGCTTAATAAAGTTCAGTACGCTCTTCTTTTATCCCCCACTCTCTGCTCTGTTCACCAGAGTCTGTGTTTTGCCTCCACCTTCCCCCTCCAGCCCAGACAGATTCATCAGTGGGCTTTTGCATAAATCATGGGCAGTGTTAGTTCTCCTTTCTGCACTTTCTTGGCATTGCTAACCTACTCAGTCTCTTCAAAACCCATTTCTTCCTTGTGCTGCCTACTACTATGTGTTCTTCTTCACCTTTGGCTTTTGTTTTGTTAGCTCCTTCTCACTAGTCCTTGCCCTTAAAGGTTAGGCTTCTCCCAGTGAAGAGGGGTCTCTTTTACCCCTAGAATTTTATTTTATTTTATTTTATTTTTATTTTAAACAGAAGAAAAGTAAGAAATTAAAGTAAAATAATTTCACAACAAGCCAATGGGAGAGTAACAATAATCAGCACATTGCATATTGTTACATTCACAGCAACTGTTTAGGGTATAAGATATAAACATGAAACATTGTCCAGAAAATTATTAGCACAAAACTTTCGCCTCAGTGAATCAAGAGAAACCAACTATATGACTATCTCTTTTTTGTTATGATTGCTCTATTATTTTCAAATACACATTTCACATTAAAAATGAAATCTGAAGATGACCCTGTGAAAACTACTTTTCACTCAAAATTCTTTTTCTTTAACTATCTTAACTGATTTTTAATATACATAGGTTTTCTTTCAGTTCATCACACAAGTGCAACAATGCAATGGTTACATATGTGTGACTTATTTAGTTCACTGAGAAGTGTATTTTCAATGCTCATCCATTTAAGAGTGAAAATGTCTAGTTTATCATTCTTTATAGCTGAATAGTATTCCATTATATAGAAATACTACATCTTTTTTGTCCATTCCTCAGTCGAGGGGCATGTAGGTTGTTTCCAAGATCTAACTTGTGAACTGGATAGCTATAAACATAGGTGCACATACATCGCTGTGGTAGGATGTTTTTAATTCTTTTGGGAGGATATCCAGAAGGGGAATAGCTGTATCAAATGGGACCTCCAATCCTAGTTTTTTGAGGAATCTCCACACTGACTTCCACAGTGGTTGCACCAGCCTGCATTCCTACCAACAGTGGAGAAGGGTTCCTTTTTCACCACAGCCCCTCCAGCATTTGTTATTGGTTGACTTCTTAATACTAGCCATTCTTTCTTACCCCTAGGATTTTAATGACTGTTTGTATGCTGATAGCTCTGACTCCCACTGTTTAATTTTTTTTTTTATACTGGGATTTAATCCAGGGCCCTTGAACATTCCAAGCATGCATTCTCCCACTGAGCTGCACCTTCCCCCCACCATTTAAATTCTCACCTCCAGCAGCTCACTTGTGTTCAGGGTGCTCTTAACTAATTCTTACTGGATATCTTCATCTCCATTTCCCACAGGAATCCCAAACGCACTGCAATCAACGGTGTATCTTTTCTGTCCCGTATCTTGATTAATCTCCCTGTTTTCCATCTACATGTTCAGACCAGAAATCTCGTATGCCTTTGTGATCTTGGCGGACTACTTACTCTTCAAGTACTGGTTTAAATTTCACTTTCTCTGTAATTTCTTCCATAACTAACGCAGGCAGAGAGCTAACAATTCCTTTTCTCCTCCGTGCAACTGCTGTCGCTTACGCGTTGCTTCACATGACACATGTTGTGATTATCATTTGCTTGTCTGCCCTGTTTCTGGAGGGCAGAGACTCCAGAGTGATGAAATATACACCATTATTATGCCCCTTGATTGGAAGTTCTAAACTCTGGTTGTGGCTCTATTGTTACACATTTGGCAAGTAACTTTACTTTTATGCTTTTCCACTATTCACTCAAATCAGTGTTATGTTCATTAGGAATCTGTCTACCAGTGTCGAATTTCAGCCATCACTGTACCTCCTGCCAATAGTAGGCCCTGTCATAGTAGTTACTGAAGAAACTTTTGCTGAATGAATTTTAACCCCAGTTCCAGGAATATGAGCAACTGTCATGGTTAATACCTTACAGAGAACCGTTCAGATGATAGATTTATTTTTATGATTTTCCTGTGGTCAGAAATTGAAGCATGTTATTTATTTTTTCCTGTTAGGTTAGTGTGGTAAGGATTCAAAAGTAATGTTATAGAAAATTTCTGCTGTCTTTAAAGGCTTAAAAAATATTAAATGAAATCCTTTGGTGTAGTATACCAGTATGTTTAGACCACTGCCCGTTGTTCAGTGTGCTTGACTGACTGAAAACACATAAAATCACTGTAATAAAATGTCCATTTTGTTAGGTGTTTAGATTTTCAAAAATTTGTCAGTAACTTATATTTGTCCACTATAAAGAAATGCCTTCATATTGTAGGAATTTTAGAAAATAAAATGTTCCAGGAAAAGACTGTTTAGGGTTGGGGGATGTGGTTTAGTTGAGAGCACTTGCTAAGCAAGGGCAAGTTTCAGTCCCCAGCACCATTAAGGAAAATAAAAACCTCTTAAGATCATTTGGAATTTCACCACAAGGTGTCGTGAACCACTGTTGTCCTGGTGATCCTAATTCCTATTCTTTCTCTGAATATGTAGCACGTATATACAGATTGTATGTCGACCCATAATTTATTCTGTAAATGGAAACCATCGGATCTAGCAGTGTATTGCAATTCCATAGTTTCAGAAATTCTTTATTTTTATTCATAATGACATAGTTATGTGAGTAACTCTTTGCTAATGGACCTTTTGTTTTTGTTTTGAATTTTTTTTGCCTTGTAGATGATACTAAAATAAGTACAAGTACTGTGAAAATTTTAAAAGGACCAACCACGTGTTATTCCAGTAGTATGTCAGTGACTACAGAGTTGATTAATATAAAGTCGATTAGCAAGCTGTGTGAAGAAAGGCATTCTGGTCACTGCTATCAGTAGTTTCTCAGGAAAATGGAAGTGTGTAGAAGAGAGTTGTCTGCACTGAGAGTTTATAGAGCTTTGCAAAGGGAAGTGCTCGAACAAGTCCTGGGGCAAAGGCTGAGAACAGGCGTAGCCTACCCAGGGTGGCTATTTGTTAGGGCTTGTAATAAGTTGCAGGTCTGGGCCTCTGACTGGCAGGAATTTGTCGGAGAATTAGTCTGCTCTTCATTTTTGACTTCTGAGTTCAGAGGCCTACCTCTGTTTTCCGGGTACAGGTGGAAGCAGAACACTTTTGAGAGGTACAGTGAGTACTCAGGGCAGCCAGACGTGGAGGGCAGGTACATCAGCAGAGGCTGGACACACCAAGTGGGGAAGACCTACGAGAGGTGAGGCGCACACCTAAATTGCAGCGATTTCCTTTCACTCGGGGGATTCCCTTTCCTGATTTCCTGTTTGCAGGAACTCATGTCTTCCTCTTTCTTGGCTTATGAATTTTGAGTCATATCCTCCTTTAATTTCCTGAGAAATGATGTGTGCGAAGTAAATTTTTGTCTTTGCTCATCTGAAAATGGCTTTGGGCAGGGAATGTAGGTCTGGGTCAGCCTGGTTCAACTCCCACCACTCAAAAACAAAAACTTTATTCTACTCCTACTTTTGGTTATTGAATTTGGTTACTGAATTTGGGATTGGAAATATTTTTCCCCTAGAACTTTGAGGTATTGCCTTATTATCTTTTAACTGTTCATGTCGCAGTTTAAAAGAAAAAAACATTCTGATTTCTGCTTCTTTATCACCTGATTTCTTCCCTTCTCCCTTTTCTCTTCCCTGAAAGCTTACAGAATTATTTCTGTCTTCAAAGTTCAAATAGGCTTTGGTGGGGTCTCTTCTCCAGAAAGTTTTCAGAATTGTTGGGTTCTCAGTAGTCCCTGCAGTTCTGTAAAGCTTTCTTGAATTATTTTTTTCCTTTTCTGATTTCTGTATTTTCTTTTTCTAGAATTTCTGTTGTTTGGATGCTTGACCTCCTGGACCAATCCTCTTAATTCTCTTAGAGTTTCTTTCCTGTTTTCTTAACAGCTTTAATTTTTAAAACATACTATCAATCTTATTTTCCAACTCTCCTACTGAGCTTTTTAAAAATAATACTTTTAATCTTCAAATTATTTTTGGTATAGTTTCACTTTACTAGATTTTATTGTAGTTCTTAGGTGATACACTCTCTTATTCTCTAGTGTATTGGTTTTCATTTTAAAATTTTTTCTCTGAATAACTTGTCTTCTCCAGGATGCTTTTCTTCCTTGTTTGGTGTTGATCTTTCATGTTTTAGAGGCTTTATTCAGATGTTTTACTGTCCTTGGGTATTACCACTTAGATGAATGGGGAATTAGAAAGGTAATTGAAAACCCAGATAGTAGGTGGGCCCTTTGCAGTACCACCCTCACCTGAGGGTCATTGGGCTCCGCGGTTTTCTGGGAGCTCCTATTGTTGCTATCCATCCTCCACCTTAGCACTGCTTTTAGCTTCTCTAGAAGATTTGTTCAGTCCCTATTGATGACGGAGTTATTTTTTATTTTTCCAGTACCACAGGTAATGCAATCCTTATAAACATGCTTGTAAAATAATCTCATGTGTTTCTGTATGTAGATTTGTAGTAACGGTTGCCCAAGGTAAATTACATGTAAGTGTATTTTATTTGATGTTGCCAAGTTGTTGCTTCTCCCCCTGCAACATATGAAATACTGTATACATTCAGTTCATATCAGCAGTGTATAGGAGTTCATTCCAGCATGGTATAGATTTAATCTTTTTTTTTTTTTTTTTTTTTTTTTTTTTTTTTTTTTTTTTTTTTTTTTTTTTTTTTTTTTTTTTTTTTTTTTTTTTTTTTTTTTTTTTTTTTTTTTTTTTTTTTTTTTTTTTTTTTTTTTTTTTTTTTTTTTTTAGTAACCTTTGCTTTCTAGTTGGTAAAAAACAAAAACATTGGTTTTGGTTTATTTGTATTTGATTATCAGTGAGAATGAAATTTGCATTTCTTCTGGGAGTTACTGCCCATTTTGATATAAATATTTTAAATTTGGCTACATTATGTATTTAGCTTATGTCTTGGTAAGAAAATACAAGAAATGTTTATAGTCACTCCAAGATCCTTATCTTTATGTTTTTCAGAAATGTTTGCACCTGTTTATTTTTTAGCATTATAATGTTTCTCTTCCCACTCCCCCGTTCCCCTCTCCCTCCTCTCCTTTCCCTCCCTTCTCTCCCTTCTCTTCCCTTCTTTCCCCTTTCCTCTCCTCCCCCTTCCTCCCCCTCCAGGGTGTCATTATGTAGTTCAGGGTGACCCTGAACTCACTATGTATCCCAGGCTGGCCTTGAACTTGTGGGATCCTCTTGTCTCAGCCTCCTGAGTCCTGGGATTACTGGTGTGTGCCACCACACCGAGCTCATTAGTGTTTTCTCTCTGATTGATTGATCACTTTTGTTTCTTTTCTTTTCTTTTTTTTTTTTTTTTTTTTTTTTTTTTTTTTTTTTTTTTTTTTTGGTACTGGGGATCGAACTCACAACCTTGTGCCTACCAGGCAGGCGCTTATGCCACTGAGCCAAACCCCCAACTTTTGTTTCTTAAGAGTAGGAAGAATTGATTGAGAGAAAGAGCTTCTAAGAGAGCCAAAAGGGGACCTGAAAAGTGATATCCCACCAACCCTGCTTCTCAAGGGTGTTGTACTGAGCAAAGTCACAAGGTAAAGTAGGTTCAAGTGGGACAAAACTATAGCTAACTGATAAGATTACTAGCATAGTTGCCTGGGTTAACATTGATCCTGTGGGAAATCACAAGGTAGGTGTGAGGTGGGGCAAAACTATGGTGAACAAATAAGATTGCAACAAGAATTGACTGATCACATTTTAACATTATGGCAGTTATTAGTGTTGTAGTAATAAACATTTGGGTAATGTATTTGACAGAGTACCTCCATATCATGTTGTAGCAGCTTAGAAAGTTGGTCATACTGTATTTTGCACTTGAGAACTAAGGCTTTGAGAAATTAAGAAACTTGCCAAAATATCTAATGTATTTCTTTAGTAGTAGTGCAGAAAGCAAGGCGTCTCCGGGTCGAGTTCTGGCCCTCCAGCACAACTCATTGTATGTCTTATTAGTCATAAAATAAAGATGATTTTCTCCCCTTATTATTATTTTGGTGCTGGGAATTGAACTCACAGCCTTGTGCTTACCAGGCAGGCGCTGTGCCCCTGAGCTATATCCCTGGCCCTCTCCCCTTTGTTGTGAAGTACCATCTAAAAGCTAATTATGTTCTTAGATAATAGCAGTGTTGTTTCTTTTTAAAATCTAGACATGAACACACAGGCGGAACAACAACTTCTTCATCATGCCAGAAACGGAAACGCTGAAGAAGTGAGGCAGCTGTTAGAAAGCATGGAGAGGAAGGAAGTAATGGCTGACATTAATTGCAAAGGTGAGTACTGAATGGATTGCATAGATTTCTCTCCGCAGTCTACACTGTGTACCGTGTATTCGTCACAAATCTTCCTGGTCTCATGTGTGATAAATACCTTTTCTTTGACAGAACCTTACCGAGACTCGGTGAAATGTTTCTCTAGTCCCTTCTAAGTCAGAGGAACTGGGTTCTATTCTTAATCGTTGAGGATCTTAAGCCTTCCAGGTGTGTTGGTTACTTTTCTCTCATTGCTGAGACAAAATTCCTGACACTCAAAATTAAGGGAGGAGAGGTTTATTTAGCTCACAGTTTGTGGAGGTTTCAGTCTGTAATCAGCTGGCTCCAAGGCAGGATGGCATGGCACTGGGGCAACACTTCAAGGAGGCAGAAGAGAGAAAAAGCAACAAGAGCAAAAGTAAGCCTCTTTTCCTCCCTTATATTGTATGCTGGCTACGTGCCCTCCTGTGGGTGTAGCACGCACACCACTCCCTGTCCTCCTCTTGCACAGGTTCAGGATATTTTTACCAAGTGAGGACCCTGGCCCCCTGCTGAATCACTTAGTTAAACTTCTAAACTCCTTAAATTGACACAATGAGCAAGATCCTAGAGCAGTAAGGGCTTTGTGTCCTTTACACTCCAGGATATAGAACTGCTAAGTTATTTAAGCTTCTGAACTTCTCAAGTTGACACAGTGTATCAACCTTTACAATCCACCCCTTGTCAACTTGGCAACCAGACAAATTTCTTTAAATCAGTCTCCAGATACAAAGACATGCTTATAATTATGCATAACATTTTATAACTGTCTTGCATACATACAGAAACATATCCTTCTCTTCACCAGAATAGAAGGTGGTTTCAGTCTGTAATCAGCTGGCTCCAAGGCAGGATGGCATGGCACTAAGTTTTCCTTTGATGATGCTTATTCTTATCATTTCACAATTTGAATATTATAACACAGCTTAACAATCCTTAAGAACCAGTATTAAGTCAATCAACATTATATTACATTAGAACCATCCTCTTTTCTGTAGCTGATCATGGGATTGTAGCTGATGTTTAGAGCTACCTTCTTCCACTACTGATTCTGTATTTCCTTGGCCTTCAGCAAGCACCTTGGCAGTTCTTGGTTCTTTCCTGGTGGAGTGACCTATACCTTCATTCCCAAAGGCTCTGGGCCCTTTGTCATTCTGCATATACTGGGTCGTTGTTTCCCATTGACTTTATTTATTTATTTGTACCAGGAATCAAACTCAGGACCTTGTGCTTGCCATGCAGGTGCTGTGCCACTAAGCTATATGCCTGGCTCCTCCCATTGACTTTAATAACAGGGCCTGGTAATACTAAGAGATGCCCTAAGGAATTCTGCTGTATGTATATTCTTCCTTTCCTCCATTGTGGAGTAGTAGTCCAGTTTCCCCTTGACAGTCTGGATCAGTCACCCTTTACAACACTGTGATTCCCTTTTTAGCTTGCTGCCTCAGAGGCATGAGGAAACCAAAATGACCAGGGAAAAGTCTTAGATTTCAGTTCAGTGGTATCATTGTTGTGCTTCCTGGTATAAGCCTTCCCCCTTCTGGAACTAAGACTGCTAAGCCAGCAGAACATAAAGTCGTGGGGACAGGAAGCAAAAACTTTGCTAGTAGGTCACTAGGGGTAATGGTGAGTGATACCATTTCTACTTCCACCCCTTGATTCCTTGTGGGGGTCTGAGCTACTGGGGTCTGTGCCTAGATCCCCAGTCTCCCAAATGAGTGCACGGTGAAGGCCCAAATAACTGAGATGGGCAGTTTGATCTTTAGGGCTCCAGGAGGACCAAAATCCACTGCAGAGTTAGTAACTCTGGTGGCTGTGCGAGACTGCCTCTGGGTGGCCCATATTTATACAAAACACGGAAGGAGTTGAAGTGGAAAATGAAGGAAACCTGAGCAGGAACCTGGGAGGGGTTCAAGGACTCCTCCAAGCAACATATGATGTGAATTAAGAAAGTCTCCAGATGTCCTCAGCTGTGGCCCATCCTGCCCCCTGAGGCATCTCCTCGATCTTAGTTCAGCCACGCTCCAGCCATGCCACAGCCCTGCATATGTAGTCAGCCTTAACAGCTCCAACAATTCCTCAACCCATGAATCCTGGCTGTGGGAGATATGGTGTTGTATAGTGGATGCTCATTCAAAGCATGTACAGCCTTTCAAAGTACCCTGCAAACTATTGCCACTGAACTGGCACCTTAACTGTGTCTTCAAAAGACCATTCCACCTTTCTATCAATTCACCCGCTTCTGGATGGTGAGGAACATGGTAAAACCAGTGAATTCCATGAGCATGAGTCCACTGCCTCCCTTCTTTGACTGCAAAATGTGTTCCTTGGTCAGAGCTAATGCTATGTGGAATTCCATAGCAGTGGATAAGGCATTCTGTGAGTCCATGGATGGTAGTTTTGGCAGAAGCATTACATGCAGCAAAGACAAATCCATATCCAGAATACATGTTATGCCAGTGAGGACAAAGCACAGCAAGTTGATCACCCTGGAGAAATGGTGCCATATCGGCGGGGACTCAGTTTTGGCCTCTGCTGCTGGCATATTGGGCATTCAGCAGTGGTTGTAGCTAGATCAGCCTTGGTTAGCAGGAGCTCATATTGCTGAGCCTATGCATAACCTCCATCCCTGCCATCATGGCCACTCTGTTCATAGGCCCATGGGGCAGTGACAGGTAGCTGAAGAAGGTTGGCCACTATCCACAGAACAGATCATCTTATCTACTTGATTATTAAAGTCCTTTCTGCCAATACCACCTTTTTGGTAAGTGTTTACATGGGAAACATGTTTTTATATCCTCTCCCCACATGGAGAGGTCTGTCCACATACCTCTTCCCCAAATATCTTTGTCACCAATTTTCCAGTTATGTTCTTTCCAAGTTCCTGACCAGCCAGCTCGACCACTGGCTGCAGCCCATGAATCAGTATATAGTCGCTGGTGTGGCCATTTCTCCTGTAAGGCAAAATGTACTACCACATGCACTGCCCGAAGTTCTGCCCACTGTGATAATTTCCCTTCACCACTGTCTTTCAAGAATGTCCCCAAAAGGAGCTCTAATGCTGTAGCTGTCCACTTGGAGGTGGTGCCTGCATAATGTGCAGAACCATCTGTAAAGCAGGCCCTAGCCTTCTCTTCCTCTGAAAGCTGATCATATGGTACACCCTACAAGGTGCATGGTGGGAAACAGTAGGCATCGGAGTCATAGGTATCTAGGCAACTTCCTCATGTGATTTGCTTGTACCCTCTGGGCCTGCCCTGGCTCAGTCATGAATATACCACTTCCATTTAATGATAGACTATTGATGTGCTTGTCCAGCCTTATGACTTGGTGGATCAGTAATACTCAGGCCACAATAGGCAACTCAGGTCATGTGGTGACCTGGTGTCCCATAGTCAAGTGTTCAGTTTTCACTAAGGCCCACTAGCAGGCCAAGAGCCATTTTTCAAAGGGAGAGTAGTTGTCTGCAGATGACAGCAGAGCCTTGCTCCAAAATCCTAATGGTCTCCTCTGCAGTCCACCTAGGGGGGCCTGCCAGAGACTCCAAACAGCATCTTTGCCTGCTACTGACACTTCATGTACCATTGGATCTGCTGGATCATATGGCCCCAGTGAGAGAGCAGCCTGCGCAGGAGCCTAGGCCTGTTGAGAGCCTTTTCTTGTTCTGGGCCCCACTCAAAACTAGCAGCCTTCTGAGTCACTGAGTAAATGGGCTGAAGCGAGACACCTAAGTGAGGAATGTGTTTGTTGCCTCCAAAATCCAAATAGTCCCACTAGGCATTGTGCCTCTTTTTTTGGTCGTAGGGGAAGCCAGATGCAACAGCTTACCTTTTACCTTAGAAGGAATATCTCTACATGCTCCACACCACTGGACTCGTGGAAACTTCACTGAGCTAGAAGGATGTTGAGTTTTTGTTGGATTTATTTCCCATCCTCTGGCTCTCAAATGCTGTACTAACAAATCCAAAGTGTTTGCTATCCTGCTGCTCTCTAGGCCCAATCAGCGTAACATCATCGATGTAAAGGATCAATGTGATATCATGTGGGAGAGAAAGGCAATGAAGACCTGTAAGAACTAAGTTGCAACAGGGCTGGTTGTTTAATATATCTCTCAAGTAAGACAGTGAAGGTATACTGCTGGCCTTACCAGCTGAAAGCAAATTGTTTCTGATGGTCCTTATGACTAGGTATGAAGAAGAAGGTATTTGTCGAATCAATAACTGCATACCAAGTACCAGTAGATGCATTAATCAGCTCTAGGATGGAAACCACATCTGCTACCACAGCTGCAATTTGAGTCACTGCTTGATTCAGTTTATGGTCATCTACTGTCATTTTCCAAGACCCATCTTTCACACAGGCCAAAGGAGAGAATTAAAAGGAGATGTGGGGACCACCACCCCTACATCCTTCACATCCTCAATGGTGGCACTAATCTCTGGAATCCCTCCAGGAATGTGATCCTGTTTTTGGTTTACTACTTTACCAGGCAAAGGCAACTCTAATGGATTCCATTTGGCCTTCCCAACCTTAATAGCCCTCACACAACAGGTTAGAGAACCAATGTGAGAATTCTGCCAAGTACTAAGTGCATCTATCCCAATTATACATTGTGGAACAGGGAAAATGACTATAAGGTGGATTCAAGGACCTATTGGACCAAGCTACTAGGGTGAACCCAGCATACATTCTCTGACAGTTGTTTTGCTTTGTTTTGTTTCTTCCATACTGGAGATTAAACTCAGGGTCTCGCACATGCCAGGCAAGCACCCTACCACTGAGTGACATCCTCAGCCTTTTAAAAAATTTTGGGACAAGGTTTTATTAAGTTGTGGAGGTTAGCCTCAAAGTTGCAGTCCTCCTGTCTAGCCTCTCTAGTAGCTGAGATTATAGGCATGCATCATCAGGCTTGGCTGTTTTTTTTTTTTTTTTTCTCTTGAAGATATTGCAGTTGGTTCAGCAAGTATGAGGGATTTCTAAATACCCAGCGTGTAAAGTTCCTTGAAGATGATGAAGAGACAGACAAGATCTCTGCCCTCACTGAGGTTAGTCAACTAGATTACTAGATCAGAGCAGTCTACATTACAAAGTAGGTGTCAGGATATAGAAGTTTGGGTACCACGGGACCACAGAGGAGAGGTATGGAACTGGAACTTGGAGAATAGCTTCTGGGAGAAAATGGTCCTAAGGTGATATGTGAAATGGTGTGTAGGAGTTAATCAGGTGAAGGTAGAGAAGACAAAGGTTCCAGGCAGAAGCAGCGGTGCATGCCAAGGCCTGAATAGAGAGGCAGCGCGTGTGGCCAGGGCCCAGAGGTGGGCGGGGCTGGGCCACAGCTAGGTGGGCAAGGAGCAGCCAAATGATAACGTGCCTTGCAGAGCAAGATTACAAACTTATTACAGCCTTGCACCTAGATGTGCAGGGAAAAATGATTTATTCTGTGAGGTGGTCCAGGATTTTCACAAGTCCTTCACATTTGAGGAATGAGGTGGGAAGGCCAAAAGGGAGTCTTTGGGTGTCTCAGTCTTAGGCCTTTATCGAAAGGGCTACTATCTCTCCATACCCACTGTCTTCCCTAAACTGGCATTGAGTATAAAACTGGGCCTTGCTGTGTGTTCGTGCAGTGAGGACAGGGTGTCTTCAGCCCCACGAGGCAGCCTTTGGTTCCTCAGTGACCTTTGGTTTCTCAGTCCTTCTTAAGCTGAGATGATGTTTAGGTGTGATGTTAAAACGCTTGTCTGTCAGTGTATAATGCATTCCAGCTGGTGCTTCTTGGCTATCTCAGACACATTGGCCCTTGTTGGCTTTGTGTCACTCCAAGTCTCTGTCATATCTTCATCTAACATCCGCTGCAGGCTTGGTGGTTCACTTCAGTCACATGCCTTGTCTTAGAGCCAGGGAAATGGTAACTGCCCAATCCAAGAAGCTGCCAGCCTGAGAACGTGTGAGTGAATGAGAGAGAGAGACACAGACACTAAGTGATGCAGTCCAATCCAAGGCTAAAGGGCTAATAGTCTCCTTGACAGGTGCTGGTCAAGTCTGGATACGAAGGCTAAAGAATCTGGAGTTTGTGACAGGCTACAGCAGTAGCAAAAAAACTCAACAACAACACACCCCTTCAAGAAGGGTTACTTTCTGGGGAGTTTCCATTCTGCTTTTTCATTCCATCAGGACCCCCAGTCCATTGAATGGTGCTGCTCATACTCAGGGCAGGTCTTCCCCACTCAGTTTGTTGACCTGTGTACCAACCTTCTCTGGAAACATCCTCTAGACATGTTTAGAAATATGCTTTTCCAGTTCTCTGGACATCCCTCACCTGGTCATATTGCCTGCCAAAATTAACTGTCACACTCCTCTCTGGGGAGAGTGACATGTGGGAATGGATTGACAGGCGGGAGTCTAAAGTGGGTCCCATGAGCTTTCCCTGCGGCTGGGTTTCAAATTATGCATTAATATAGCCATCTTGCATGTGAGTGTGTCGTAATCAGGAGTTGCAAGGAGAATGATTACATGCAAAACACATAATTTATAGTATTTATAATGGTCACCCAAAGAGTTAAATACAAAGAAAGTGCAGGAAATCTGTCCATAACACTAAAGACCTAGAAAATCCAACCAAGGGCCTGGATCCCATGGCAGTAACCTGCATGAGGTCAACTGAAAACCTAGAACCCACAACAATGACCCATGCAAGTCTGTCCCATTAATCTGTGCCGGGAAAACCCGAAGGTTGGTGGTGGAAGCTAGACAGTCTGTGTGTGCGGGGTGAAGGATCTGTGCCAGTAGGCCAAGGGTTCTGTACTGGAACCAAGAAGCAACACTCAAAATAAGGACCAGGGCTCCCCTAAGAAGTACCACACCCATTTTCAGTGATAATGAGGTCCCAAGCTCCTCCGATGATAACAGCTGAGTACATATCAGGAAGCCAGCATGACAAGCTTTTGGAGATTAAACAGCACAGGTCATCCTCTCCACAGCCAGGAAGTGATGCTCAAAGTAAAAACCAGAGCTCCCCCAAAGTGAACCGCAGCTATTCTCAGCAACAAGGTCCCGAGCTCCTTTGATGGTAACAGCTGAGTTCATATCTGGGGAGCCAGCATGACAGGCTCCTCCAGGAGAACCAGTGACTCCAAACAACAACACTTATGAGAACCTACAATGCTACTCTTCCTCTCCAGGTCTGCTTGTTATGTTGGCACTGGTCCTCCTCAGGTGGGCCATCTATACTCAGCACCATGTTAATTCAGTTCAGCTGGTGTTTAAGTTCACCATTAGTTACCAGTTCACTACAATGTGCTAGGACAGGTCTTTTCCTAGCATCTCAGATGTAGCTTACATGTTTTTCATGTTTTCTGTTTATCTCACTTCCAGAGCTTAAGATCGGAAGCTATATGTCTCATCTAGTCTTTTTTTTCCTCCTCCAATCCCTGTGTCCCAGGAAGAGCAGGCTTCAGGTGGATATATGGGTATTTTATTCCTCTGTGACATTTTCCTAGAATAGCACGCCTCATGGCAAAGGAGTGTTATCTTTACAGTAGGGGAGAAACTATAATCTGAGTGGTCTAAAAGCTAGTAGTCCGAGCTGGTTAAAGGAATTTCAAAATGTCTCTCCATCCTTCAAAGGCTTATTCTTAGTCTTTACTTCAGGATTCCATTTAGAATGCTAAAAATATCTGATCCTCTTAATGGCTCTCTTCTGTCTACTCCCTCCCCATCCATGGTAGCCTCAGGCTCATTACTGGAAAGTCACCTACTTGGAAATGTGAAACTGAGAAATATATGTTAATGTTTTTTCAAAATGTCACCTCGTTATAACCTTCAGTCAGCCTCTGTCTTAAGGGCTGTTTGAAGCATTTATGTAGAGGAGTGACATAATCAGATGATATACAGGTATGTGACCAAAGGGAATGGGCAAGACTGGACACGTGGGAATTTCGCATTTCCGTGTGACAGTTCCTTCCTGGCATTTCTTGGTTGTCTTTTCTTTCTTTTTTTTTTCTGGGTACCGGGGATTGAACTCACAACCTTGTGCCTGCCAGGCAGGCGCTTAGGCTGCTGAGCCTATTTCTTGGTTTTCTTACTTGTGTTTTTCATCCTGCGATATTGGGAAAATGGTATAATGTACTGTAATTCTCTTGCAAGAATTAAAGATTAACACCATAAAGATGTTACTGAGCAAGGAATACAGTGATGTCCCATTGGAAGTGAGAGATTGAAGCACTGACATGTCCTGGGTAGACATTTAAGGTTGACATTTCTAGGGTCTGAGCTGGTGAATCTAGCTAGTTGTGCTTGTAGCTATTGCCATTCTATGTGCATCCTCATGATTCTGTCAGTTGCTCATGTAAGTTCTTGAAAATAAAGATATGTAAATATTAACATTTATATACATAATATATTTCATATAAAACCATGAATAGCGTTCTAAGGAATAAGTTTCAGAAGCAGAATAAGAGTATATACTGGTAGTCTCAACATCTGCTTCTGTGTAGTACTGCCATTTTGCTAGGTCTCTGTTCTTTGTAAATACTCAAGAACTTAATATTTATTCCTCATTACAGCTTCTTTTAGATGTCTATAAATAATACAGTATGAAGAATATTTGAAGCATTTTTGGGGTAACTTATGATTTTGAAAATTAATTTCTTGATTCAGAATCCCACATGGAAATACTAGATGTGAGTAGAGCAGAATAAAAACGCTTCTAATCACTTAGAGGACCAAATTGTGGGTTAAGTGGGGGCAGAAGCAGTAGGAGTAATGTGGATGTAATTAGTATTTTGGAGGTAGAAGCAATAGAACTTATTGAATGGGAGTGAAAAGCGGGATGGAAAAGGCAAGGGTGGTGGTGATGTCTAGCAAGAAAAAGGAGGCATTTGGTTGTGAAAACACAAGGAAAGGAAAACGGGTACTTTCCATGTGAATGGCATGCATAGAGTGAAGGATGAGCTCAGCTTTGTACTTTCGGAGGTGTCTGCTTGTAGAGAGTCAGATGTGGGAATCTGAATTCTGAAGTCAATGGCGTGTAAACAAAGCAGTGAGACAGGGCCAGGAAATGCCATTTAAAAAAATATCGTCAGTATAGGCTAAAGGGTGTTTGGAGGGACTTGCAGAGATGTGAGAGAGAAATCCTGGAGCGTAGGGCTGTGGCACCCGGGGAGGACTGTGCTGTCCAGCGCTAGGCAGTGAGGTGGAGGCTGAAAAGGGGCCCTAGGGTCCCATGGCAGCGTTTATATTCAGGTTGAAAACAGTGTTAATGCCAAGGTAGAAGATAAACCCAGGCCGCAGGGGATGGATGGTTGAGGGGGAGGAACAGAAGGAAAGAGCTAGTGAAGAGTGGACGTGGAAAGGGACTGTGAGGGGCATAGCTGATGGGGAGTTTGTTGTGAGGATGGGTTGGTTGATTTTTGTTTATTTCCTGTGAGCCAGGAAAGAGGGAGAAGTTGAAGACGAGGAAGCAGAGGACCTGAGAACCAGGAGGGGACAGGCTCCGGGAAGAGCAGCTGGCCTTTGGCATCGGTGAGGGAAGGAGGGCAGATTGGTTGCTGGGAAGCCCAAGGAGTGCTATGAAAGCTGGGTTTTACTGCAAAGCTAAAAGATGAGGTCATTCCTAAGGGATAAGGAACCTGGGTAGGAAGCTTGAGACTACCGAATGGACTGAAATACCTGTTGTGGAAGGTAGGATGGACACCTGATGAGGGCATTATCAGCAGGATTGCCCAGCCTAAGTGTGAAGTGTGGGGTCCTGACCTTGTGTTACCAAAAGCCACAGGGAGGCTCTTACTGTGCTTCACCATTGGTTAGCAGCCTGGGTGTGGTTCTGAGCTAGTGGATTTGTCAGGCTATGGGGGTTTTCTAGGTAGCTGTGACAAAGATACTGAAGCAAGGGTATTGATAAAGACATGTGGGATCAAAGACTACATGCCACAGTTATTGATAAAAGTTAATATGGGGGCTGTTTATGTATACGAACTGTGAGTAAAAGGATGATGGGCCTGACAAATCAAAGAATAAATCCTGAGTGAATAAGCTGGCAATGGGAGTTTGCCAGGAAGTGG
>RJWM01038139.1:0-16941 GCA_004363535.1 Dasyprocta punctata | reverse complement strand
TGGCCTGGCGTGGTTGAGGTCCTGGTTCCGACCCGCGCAGGACGGTGCAAAAAAAGGAGCATTTGAAAACACCGAGAAACGCGAACTGTGTATAACTAAGAGGGGACTTTCTTCTTCTCCCAGTCCTCGGTGACTCTCCACTTACCGGAGCCCAGCCCGGGATGCCGCTTGGGAGGAGCCCTGCTCGTTTCTCCTCAACCACCCGCACTCACACCGACACTAAAGGACAGGGCGCCCATCTGCCGCCCCTCCCGGGTCTCCCGGCGACCCCAGCGCGTGGCTCTCTCCGCTGAGGCGTGGATGGGGACGAGGCACCTGTGAGCCTCCAGGGCTGCCGCTGCCCCACGAACCACCAGGGCGGCTCCGGCTGCACCCCTGTCCCTCCTGGCCTCCTGGGCACCGCAGCTGGGGTTCGCTGGTGGCCCCAGCACAGGGGTGCGGTGCAGCCCCCGACCTCCAGTAGCTCCCAGGATCCCAGGGCGCACGGGGTCTCCTGCCTGGGCTGGCTGCCTGTGTCCCCAGCTCTTTGCCTGGGCTCCTCACTCATTTGGGTTTAGAAAAGATAAAGCGATGCCACCTTTGGGAGGCGGCTGCAGAAGCTTCCGTCTGGTGCTGCTGCCACTGTGGGGGGACCTGTCCCGTGCAGGGGAGGTGTGACAGCGGTCCAGCCTCCACCCACCAAAGGCCAGCAGCGCCCCCAGTGCCGCACCCAGCTCCTCCCCACACTTAACGAAATGTCCTGCAGGAGTGCCGCAGCCCTCTAGTGAGAAGCCCTGGCCTTGCGGGAGTTGCTCATTTGTCCCTGTCACCCCACAGCCGGCCGAGTGGTTTCAAGGAAAGGATGCAGCAGCAGGGCATGGTAGTCCACACCTATAATCTCAGCATTCTGGAAGGCTGAGGCAGGGGGATCTCAAGTTAGGGCTCAGCCTGGGTAACTTAGCAAGACCTTGTCTCCAAATAAAAAACAAAAAGGACCAGGGATGCAGCATTGTGTGAAGGCCCTGGGTTTAATCCTCAGAACCTGAAAAAAAAAAAGATGCTGGTCCTCAAGGAGGGCGTGCATCTCACAGGGTCTGAGGGGTTCCTCTTGGGAAGACAGGGAGAAAGGAGGGAGGCGGGGACAAGAGGGCAGCGCTGGTAAAGACTTCCAAGTGGTGGCTCTTGAGTTGAGTCTTGAAATGCAGCCCTGTAGAGGCTTTGACTAGTCGACCGCGCTCTGCGAACCAGGAGCAGACACCTGGGGACCTGGAAAGGGACCTCCAGGAGGTGCCTGGGAGAACAGACCAGGAGGAGCACAGGAGCCAACCAACTGGGCTTCAAATCCCCACCCAACACTTCCGGCTGTGTGACCCGGAGCAAGTGACTTAACCTCTCTGACTTGCATTTTTTTTTTATCTGCAAAATAAGCATGATCATAGTATTACAGGATGCTGTGTTTTAAAAAGTGAGGATTTCAGAAGCTACAACATATAAAATGCTTGGCCCTGTGCCAGGGTCAAATCAATACATGGGCTTTTTATTTTTTAAACTATCATGGAGGGTCGTAGCCCCTGGTTAGAGGTCGTTTCATTGAAAAAAAAAATAAACCAGGAAATTTTTATCTTTTCGTATGGATATGACTACTCAGTTTTTTGGCCACAAAAATGTCTTTAGGCAAATGCAATACATTGTATTTGCGAGGCAAACTTCTCAGTCTTTTAAACTGCTCATTTCAAATAGTTGACATTGACACATTAATTGTGCATTTCTGATGTTTCTTTTTGGTTTTCTCTGTCTGTGAATTAAGCTCCCTACAAAGTTAAACCTTCCAGACTCTGCTTGTAAAGCTCTGAGGTTTCTAACGCACCTCCCAGCCGCGCCTTGTTCTCAGAGTCTTTCAAATCGCAGCCTTTGGTCTGAAACCTCTCAGCAAGCCCGCACCCCGCGCGGGTCTGGTCAGCGGTGCACGCTGCACCCTCGCGGTCACACAGCCACCTGGGGCGCTGCCAGCTCTGGGGCTCTGGGCCACAGTGCCGTCGGGAGGCGGCTCTGGGCAGGACAGCAGCTTTCTGCCTTCTTGCCAGGTGGGGCAGTACAGCAAATCCTGGACAACGAAGTTTCTGAAGGCACGTGAGATGCCACGCCAAACACGACCGCCTGGAGACGCGCGCTGCAAGCCTGGCCACGCCGGCAGGCGTATGATAAGGCATTCGCTATGGAAATCAGTAGGAGACGCAAAGCAGTAAAGAGCAGAATTTCACTGGACCCAGCCGCTCCCCCTCCAGGTGGCCTCCTGAAAGTGAGAGACATCACAGCCCAGTGACCCATGCACACCAAGGTTTACAGCAACGTAATTCACAATAACTATAAATCTCGGCAGCCAACAGGTGAGCACCTAAGGAAAATGTGGTGTTCACGCGCCGTGGAGCGCTATGCTGCCGGGAAGGACGGTACACTCGAGTCCTTGGTAGGAAAACGCAGGCACCTGAGGCCTTCTGTTAAGTAAATCAGACACAAGGGTAAAGATAACACGGTTTCTCTTACGTGAAAAACCCAAAGTGGAAACAAAGAAAAGCAAAATAAAAGATCCCCGGGACCGGGCAGGCAGACGTTTTGCAGAAGGGAAAGGAAGGGAGAAACGGCGGGCTCAGGGAGAGTGAGAGGGTGAGGAGCATCAGTCGTGCCGTGTACACACCCCGCCTCCCCGCGGGGGTGTAATCCCCGTGGGCTACAAACCCGCGCTAAGGGAAGCAGAAATAAAAAAGAAGCGTGTTCACAGATCCAAGCCCGGAGACTCAGAAACTTATTCTTGAAAATTCACAAGTCCAGCGGGCGCGGGTCCTTCTGCCGTCCCCCCGCATGGTGGCCCAGGAGTCCCTCAGCCCGCAGCCACGCCAGGCCCGTCTCTGCGCCGTGTGCCCTTGGCTTTTCCTGGCTCTCGAGAGCAGCACATGCGCAGGCTCGGGTCCAGCCCGGGGCCGACGAAGACCCTGGGGAGTGGGAGCAGAAGCAGCCCCCGGGCGGGCGCGTGTGCGCGCTCGTGTGATGCACAAGGGTGTGGCCGTGGGGGTGGCACTGGAACAGCAGGGCCGGGAGTGAGCGCCCTGCAGCCAGCGGCCGCCACCAGAGCCCGGGGCCGACGTCCAGCGTGGGAAGTCACAGGCTGAGCGGAGGGAGCCCCAGGCTCATGAGCCAGTTTGGGGGCGTCCACGCGCACGGGGTCTGGGTGAGCTTGGCCCTGTGGTCATGGACCCCACCCAGCAGGGGCAGGGCGGGCAGTGCACAGGGCGACACCAGTCAGGTCCTGGAGGGTTTGGGGTGAACACGTGCCTGTCGCGATGGTCACCGCTGGCTGCTGCGTGCTGCTGAGTGGCTCCAGCTTGGCTCTTTACACCGACAGTCTCAGTAAATGTCACCCGATCCGCAGGGCACCTTGGGACTGTGAGCTTCCATCTGGTAACTGTCAAGAGGCCACAGAGAGCCGAGGCTCCTTTGAGGGGCAAGGACCCCACAAGACCTCGGCAAGACCAGGCAAGGAGGCACCAGGGTGGGGACCCATGAGTGCCCCGTGTCCCCCAGGCAGCGCTTGTCCTTGGAGGGGCTGGAGGAGGCTGCGCATGGCTTGGTCACCTGCAGTGACCTGCCCTGGCTCACAGGACGCCCATGCCCAGTGAAGATCCAGAGAGCGGGTACCTTAGAGGCGATGTTCACTGCACTTACAGCCACTTCTCCCTATGAAACGCTTCCTGCTCTTATTTTTTAGGAATCTCTGCATGCTGAAAAATAAATCTATTGTTTTAAAGTGTGGCTTGGCCGGTAAGAAGTCGAAAGACAGCAGCTTGGAGGACCCAAGGGCTGAGCAGGTGCCTGGCACCCCAGGGGCCTTGGGCGAGCTCCTGGAGAGACGAGGAGAAGGCAGCACACAGGCCTTGGCCCGGGCCAGCCTGGGTGCACCGGCAGGTGCGTGAGCAGGCGAGGCGGTGAGTGAGGGCTGCAGGCAGGTGGGTCCTCCGCCGGGTCTGCAGCTCAAGCAGGACTCTGACGGCCTTCAGGGGAAAGGAAGGGGATCACAGCCGGGCCGCAAAGCCGCCCCCTCCCTGGACTTTCTCGCACTCTCCTGAGAAACGCAACACAGTCACAGATTCCCTGAACGCGTTCCCAGTTATTCGTTAATGCACATATTTGGACACCGCATCTTAGATCCGTGAAGCCTTGTAGAATGTGAAAGCCGGCAGCCGCTCTGGTACCTCCTGATGCTGCTCACCAGAAACTTCCACTGCCGGGGTCCCCGGGCCCCCTCAGCACCAAGCTCCCCGAGCCCACGCGAATCTTTCTGCTGTGCTGAGGGTTCCAGCAATGGGGGAGTCTGCTTCGAGACAGATGGCATTTTCCTGGAGGAAGCGAACACTGAAAAAGGAACTTTTTGCTAAAAATGTAACTGGTCTCAGATGATCATTTCAAAAGCATTCTGCTCCTACAGCCTGCTGCAAGGCGGGTGTGTCAGCACACAGCGTAAGATGCTCCGGTGACACTGAGACACCGGCCAGGGCAGACGTGGGGCTCCGAGGGGCAGGCAGGATCCCCGGGATGGGCTGGGTCCTCCTGTTAAACACACCCAGGGACCCCGGGCTCAAATCAGCCCCATTTTCCAGTCAGCAATGGTGGAGACCGGGGTTCCAGTGCAGATCTCGGCTCTGGAGCCACTCGCGGGCCAGGCAGGCCGGCTCTCAGTCGCGCAGCGGAGGGCAGTGATGCCCTGGAAGGCAGAGCTCCCTTCAGCAGGGAGTTCCCCCCCCCCCACGTCCTCTGCACCGCTTTTCTCCCGGAGCGCCCAGCCTGTGCCCCATTACTTTACCACTGTTGGTGTAGACCTGGGCATCGCCAGGGTGCTGAGTCCGAGTCTGCTCCGGGCTCTGTCCCCACCCAACCCCCGCCCCGCTGTGTGGGCCCCCTCGCCGCTGAGGCCAGGGAATGGGATGGGTGTATGACCTCACCGTGGGCTCTGCTCACTCAGCCCCACCCGAGATCGCGGCGATCTGGGTTTTTCACCCTTTCCAGCACAGGATGCGAAAGGAAGCAGCTTTTCATGCGCCAAGCCAAGGACGCTGTGTCCCATTTTCAAGGCTAGAATGTGTTTTGTACAGAACCACAGCTCCTTCTGCGCTTTCTCCTGCACGGATGACTCTGGAAGTGTCCTCCCGAGCTGCCGCTGCCCGTGTGGGCAGATCAGCTGGTCCCTCTGCCCCTGTCTGGAGACGTGCACACCGGGGCCTGCACAAGGTCCCCCGAGGTCACGGGGCAGGGACGGCCCTGTCCGTCCGACACTGTGAGGGAAACGGTGGTCTGCTCCTAGCCCACCGCCCTCCTGGCTCCGAATCTGGACCGACCCTCCTCCCTGCCCACTGGGCGGGTCTTCCTTAGGGTCCCATGCTGCTGCTTCTTTTTGGAACACATCTTGCAAAGACTGAGAATCCAGCTTCCTTCCCACAATGCCTCACCCATCCTTGGTGGCTTCCTTTGTACCCCAGTTCTGGAGCCAGCTCTGCTCACCAGCCCAGGGCTGCACCCCTGCTGCACGCCGTGAGGCCAAGCCTGTCCGCACCTGTCCCTGGGCCGCGATTTCAGGCTGTAGGGCTCCCCAGGGCTCTCCTGACGCTGCAGCTCAGGGTGCTGGGAGGGAGGGGCCCATGGTGGGCAGTGCCTCGGACACCCCTGGGGGAGACGGAGACAGGCTCCGAGCAGCAGGACGCACAGCCCAGTGGGCGGGGGCCCCAAGACAGTGTCCAGCATGGCCCGAGGCCCTGCACCGCGCTGCTGAGCTGATCACGCCAGGTCTGGGGCAGCGGGTGGGGTCTGTACTCCACAGCTCCCGCCTTGGTTCCCCTAGCTCGGACAGTAGTCATGACAACGTCCCTGAGGGGAAACCCCAGAGGAAGGAAGGAGACCAAGGATGTCCCTGGACAAGGTGACGGGGACCAGGGCCGAGTGCAGGGATGACCCCTTCAGGACAGCGAGCAGCCCCACACTGCCCGCAGGCGCCTCATGACCCTGGTCCTGCAGGGGCTGTGCTGAGCTGTAGCCCAGGGCTTGTGTGGGCAGCGGGGGACGGCCTGGCATTCACCCTGCAGCCGCACTCCGGCCTCGAGGGCCATGGCTGCCCTGGCGCTTTGGGTGACAACACACGGCCTCCCTCTCCACGCGATGGGACTCATGATCATAGCACGGGAGTCATCAAAGGCTCGAAGGACTTCTTCACGACCATCAGGAAACAGCTGACCAGAATCTGCAATCAGCAGTTCTGAGGTGTGTTTTCTGGAAAAGCTTAAGTGTGCAAGCAGTACGGTTTGGGGACAAGCTACACAGAATATATATACATACATACATCACTTGTTAGAACAGGCTGTTTTTGCTGTAAAAACACAGCAATAAAAAAGACTCTATTTGGATTTTTGACTTCATCTCTGTTCTACTTTATCTGATGTATAAAAAGGACCAGTGCTCAGGAGACATGAAGTTCAGCTCCTGCCCAGCAGCGAGGCCCCGGGACCAGCCTGCCGGGCTCGTGGGACAGGGCAGGGTGTCTGAATGCCCAGCGTGTACCTGCGGGGTGCCTGGGTGCCTGGTGTATCTCCGCTGTGTGTCTGGATGGCTGCTGTGTCCCCACAGATCCTTGGGGCACATGGACCATGTCACGGGATGGGGGACACCCATACTTCCGCCTCTACACGCCCCCTGGCAGGTCGCTCCCCGCCTCCTGCCAGACCCCTGCACCGCTGTGGACCCTGGGGCTCCACGTGACTGTGCTCCCGTCCCTCCACCCTCCTCCTCCTGCCCACAGCTTCTGTGTGAGCCCGACTGACTGAAGCCAAACCAACTTCTGGCCAATGGTTCCTCCAAGGTCTACGAAGCCACCAAGACGGCAGCCGATGGCTCAAGCCCCTTTGATGGGGCTAGAAGTGTGGCCTGCAGGTCTTCAGCCAAGGCTGCCCTAGCGGGCGATGGTGGGGGGCTTCAGAGTCTCACCTGAGCCCTCAGGACGCAGCAGGTCTCCACAGGTGACTCCAGTTTGAGGGGCTGGGCTCCGGGGACTTGCTGAGAAAGCCGGTGGTGAGGGCAACCATGGCGGGGCCAGGATGGTGGCCGCTCCACATCCGGCAACAGCGAGGAGATCATGACCAGGCCACGCTTGGTGAGTGGCTCCTGGGAGGCGTGAGGCTCTAAAGGTAGCCAGGAGCCAGGTCGGTCTGAGGCCACGTCGTGGTCATCTCTGCCCCTCCAGAGGGCTGTGGACAGCCCCAGAGTGTGTGGGGGGCTGGGGGTCCATGCTGCTGTCCTGTCCCCTGCCCTGGTGGCCTAACCCCCAGGAGGTGGGGCTCCCTCATGTGACCAAGGCGGGGACTTCAGGCCTCAGGGTGAGACTGCCTTGGGGAGGTGGGAGTGGACGGGACTCTGAGTCCCTGGAGATGAGACCACTGGTTTCCAAGGAGAGCAGATGTTTCCACCTCTCCCTGCACCTCAAGGTGGGCAAATCATTACCGACGGCTGTGAGTCTCCAGCGGAGAGACAGTGGGGTTCACTTTTCACTCTCACCTTGCGCCCCTGCTGACCCCCACAGGGTAGGCCCAAGTGGCATGAATTGCGTGCAACTGAAAGAAGCGGGGTGTGCACCTGTCACCCCAGCACTCTGGGAGGCTGAGGCAAGTTTGCCAGCTCGACCTGGATGATTTAGGGAGACCCTATCTCAAAACCAAACCAAACCAAACCAAACCAAACCAAACCAAACCAAACGATGTAGCTCAGTGGTTTAATCTCCAAAACCAATGAATAAATAAAGTTAAATAAAAAAAATTTTACGAAGAGCCCAAAGCTGTGGTCACAGATGCACCAGCCACGCTCCTGAGATCCTCCACAGGGCAGTGCGGTCTGTCAGGGCAAGGGTGCTGCTGAAAAACTTTTAACCACCAAACACCCCACAGGAAACTGGAACTGGCTGCCATGGTTGCCCCACCAGTGCTAAGGAGGCACCAAGCTCCCAGCGCAGGAGGAGGCCTCGACCTGGGGCAGAACGAGGCCTCCACTGCCCTGCCGTGGTCACATCCGCTGCTGCTTGGGGCGAGGGGCTGCCAGCCCCTGGCTTCCAGATTCTCCTCGCCTGAATTTCAAGGACCCCCCAAGTGTCCTGAAGAATTTCTAGGGGTGTGATGCACATAACACAAGTAACCCCCACACCCTCTCCTGCACAAAGAAGTAGATTGCCCAGAACCTGCCTTCTGGCCGGCCTGCTGCTGAAGTCCCGAGCCATCAGCACGGGTGCCAGCCTCGTGAAGCCCTCTGAGCTCTGGGTGGTCCTGCAAGCTCTGCACCCCTCCCACAGCCCGAGTGCCACGTGCCTTCATCCCGTCCTGCCTCCCCCAGCTGCCCCTCACTTCCGCCCCTCCGCCGCCCCAGCCCTGTCCTCCCACCCACCACGCTCTATTCCCGCTGGCTTCCTGTTACACTGCAGCTCCAAGGACAGGAGAATCCACACTGCAGGGTGCCAGGAGCAACCAGGGAAAGGCAGGGCCTCAAAGCATTTAAGGGCAACAAGAGTGCACTCAGCCTGCTGTGTGTGCTGGCGGTGCTTCCAGGGCAGACAGAACCCCGCACACGCTTTCCGTGTTTGTAGTGAAACACAGGGCAGAGACACGGCATCAAATAGCTCATCGGTGTTGCCAAAATAACCTGGGGATCGATGTGGAAAACGACCACAAACAGTCTTGAGATCGTAATCGAGCACAGAAACCCAGTCTGAATTCCAATTCTCAGTCTCTGGTTGAAAAATGTGGAAAACCAAGGGAATGGTTTTGTTTGACCTAATAAAATTAAAAGGAGACTTTTCTATAAGCATCTGGGATGGCTATTATTACTTTTAGGTCATTACTTTGGGAGATGCTCTGATTTTAATTCTTTAATTTGTAGAGGGTGTTGCAATGCAATCTTTGCTTTCTGGGTAAGTAAGAATCATACAACATGGAGAAAATAATTCCGTCAAACGTTGTAAAACATCGCTGGAAATCTTTAGGTAACACACACTTTATAATGTGATATAGTGACGCCAGTGTTCCAGTTCTGAAACTTCACCTGTATGAATTCCCTCACCTTCCCCAGAGAGAGACGTCCAGAATCTCTCCTCGTGATGAGGAAACTGAGGCACAAGGCCACAGTTGTCTCTTGACCACTTCTCTTTATGGGTCACAATGAGCTTTCCCGACAAGGGCACATTTGCTCATTCCTGGGGTCTCAGGTCCCCCTGGAAGCATCACAAGGTGACACACCAGCACCCATCAGATGCGCCCATGTGTTTACCGAGCAATGAAGGGCCCGCGCTGGAATCCCCCCTCCAAGGGAAAAGCACAGCTCGAATTCCCAGAAAAGGAAGGCGTGCAGGTCCCGTGCGGCGTTTCGCATGTGGTGCCTGCTCCGACACTCACTGAAAAGACAGGCGCGCTTGCAGTTTTACAAATGATGAAGTCAGGAAGTTGGGGTCACACAACTGTGCAGCTTTGGAAGCAGTGAGTGGTGTGTTCCTGCACAACCCACGTGACAAGGGACAGAAGCCCATGGCCGGGCTGCTCTGACACCTCCCTGAAGCCTCCATGTCCCAGCTGGGCTCAGAACACCCGGCTCCCACAGTGCCGCCAGCTGTGGTTACAGCCGTTACTATCGATCTCCGAAGGGTGCAGGCTCCATGACAGGTAAGTCACTTCACACACAGTCACGTCGCCAAACTTGGGCTGCACCACCGGGTGCCACGGTCACAGCCAATGTCACTTTGGCTTTGCAAGCTCCGCCCCCTGCCACACTCGGGTCGGGACTACGGCTTCCCCGTCAGCATCTTTTATACAGCAAACATTTCCGACAACAGGAGCTACATGGTAACATCCTCCCGCTTCCCCGAGAGCGCTCTGGCCACACACTGTGATGTCCCTGACAGTTCGGCAGCACGCGCGCGGCAAGTGTCCCTGGAGCCCGGAGTGAGCCATCAGAGCCGGCCTTCCTCCAGTGACGGGACATTCACGGCAGGTGACTTTCCACACTGGCTTAAAAGGTTAATTGTCCTGGTTTTGCTATTGTGATATTCACCTTGCCTCACATTAAGAGTCAAAGATAACAAGAATCAAGCTTCTTTAATCTTTATACTTGGAGCGGCAAAACCAGTTTGACCTGGCTTTGTGTGCCTGCCAGCCGTGGGATCGCAGGGTATCCTGCGTCACTGAGACGCAGTATCACATCAACTTTGTCCCAGGTAGGTGACAGACTGCCTGCCTGGAAAGGCGTGCGAGCCTGGCTCCTGCCTGGGAGCCTGACTGGACAGGGAGCAGCAGCACTCCACGGACAGCCATGCCTTTCTTGTACTTCTGTTTTCCTTCAACCACGCTGGCCACGTGGCCCTTCCCGGACAGCGAACACCCAGCGCATGGGGCAGGGAGACCACAGCTCCCCCATGTGTCAGGGGCGACTGGTTAGCAGTGAAATGGGCACAGGGTCTCCTTCTCAAGTCAACACATACCGTGTGGGCTGCCTTCAACGTCCCCCAGGCCCCCTTCAGGTCTGGGAGTTCTGATCCCTCTCCCGTGGTGGGCCTACAACTGTCTTCTGTGGACCAGGAGATGGCGGGAGGGGTGGGTGTCCCGTCATCCTCCTGCTACCTTCCTCGGGGGAAGGACAGCTTCCTGGGCAGCCCCGCGGGGAGCCACAGGCCAGGCATGAGAAGGGGTCTAGCTGACACCCACCCTGGGGCGCCCCTGCTCCTGCCACATGGGAGCTCTTAGGAGTCTAATGGCAACTCAGCCAAACTTTCAGATAGCACGGCAGCCCCAGCCCAAGGTTTCCGAGCAGGGTCAGGGCAGGGCTGGAGTGGAGGCGCCCGGCCCCCCAGCTGTGGAAGCCGTGAGACGAGAGATCTGACTTCTTTTAAGCCACAGTGTGGGGCTGAGCTGCTACACAGCAATAGCTCACGAATGCACACGGCAGAAAAAGTTCCCAAGTAACGACCAAATGAGAAAAGGAGTAGTGGGCAAAAGAAGAAATTCAAGTGGCCACTTCCTTCCAAATGCCTCTTAAACAAAGAAATAAAATATCTTAACCTATGAAAGACGCTAACATCTATACAATAACAGATATAAAAGTTAAAGAAATGAAAATCTGCTTTTTCAGTGAGGGTAGGGAGCCCCACAGCCTTCGGGTAGAGAGGCAGGGGGTTTCTGGTCTCCTGGGGACCACTTCCTACGGGTGATACGGATCTGGTCAATACGGGGCACGTCCTGTCCTTGATGCCACAGCCAGCTTGCAAGGTTTCTTGTGTGGCAGCGAAGCCCAGGAACAAACCCTGCACACAGGACATCCATGCAGGCTGCTGCCAGCAGGGAAGGGCCCAAAGGGACAGTGGACAGACCCACTGCCCACAGCACCCACTCCCAAGACCTAGCTGCCCACAGCAATGGCCAGGGTCCCTGTGCAAAAAGATGAGCACACTGGGGGCCATCAGAGAGGCAGGATCCTGTGACTGAGAAAGGTTTACACCTGCCCGAGTGAGGGGTGGGTGTGTGTGTGCTCGCGCATGCACACACAGAAAGAGCCGTCGTCTCTGACAGGTGAACTCCTGAAATGTTTCCTTCTCTGCCTTGCCCCTCAGGTACAGCATGAACTTTCTACGATAAGCATGCACTGTGTGCACTGTTTTCTGTAATCAGAAAACCCTCGTAAGAGCTGGAGACGTTAAACAACGGAACACACGTCATTCTAGTCTGTGCCCTATCACACAATCAGTGCTATTCCAGGCCCCTGCATGAAATACCTAAGCACTGGTATTCATGGCAAGATTTTAAGATGGTGATGATGATGATGATGATGAATACAATGATACAGTTGGCTCACCGCAGGGAAGTGGCCGAGTGGAGGTGGAAAAAGTCACTCGCTCAGAACCGCCCTTGGAAGCACAGGTCTTTGAAGGACCACTGCTCCTTTGAAGGTCAAAGACATGGAGCCATGTCCCAGCTTCCCTTAGGTCTCTGGGGCAGTTCTGAGCCCAGTGCTGGCGCACAGAACCCAGCGTGGCCTTAGACCCCAGCTTCCTCAGTGTGCTCTGGGCCCACAGTCCTGCAGACTAACACCAGGTCCTGTGAGAGACCCAGCCAGAAAACATCTCCGACCTGTAATCCCGGCACTCTGGGAGGCTGAGGCAGGACGATAGCAAGTTTGAGCCCAGTCTTGGGAGTGTAGTGACTTAGACCTCAACTCAAAATAATCAATAAAATCAGTAATCAATAACAAAGGCGTTGAGTGCCCAGTGAGAAGACCTTGGGTTCAGTCCTCAGTACTGCACAAAGAAAAAGAGAAGCAAGCAAATACAACAAAATTTCCCATGGTCACTCTCTCTGCAGAAGGGCATTGGATTCCAGCTCAGGAACATCTGTTAAACTGAACCTATGCGTGCAGCCTACTTTTCTGCTACATTGTTATCATGAGGGTGGATGGAAATTGCCAGCATTGGAGAAGATTCATTTGTATTATTTTGCATTTAATTGGCTTTTTGGGTTAAGTGCAGCTAAAGGAAGAAAAAACACCCACAAATCATTTTAATTATGATAGTGTAAAAGTCAGGGATGTCATCTGAAATTAAAATGTAAATATCTAAATATATACTGTTTGAAAAAAGTAAATAATCACGCACTTTCATTTTACAAAGTCTTGTTTATGTGCATCTATTCAAGGTGTAATCACTAAATACAGTGAACACTTAAAATTACAAAAAAAAATAATCACAGTAAAAGACGCGCTGCTGTGGATCAGGAAGAGCTTTCCTCCCACTCTGAACACGCGGACTGTTCCCGCCACTTCCTTCCTGGAAGTCCCCTCTTGTGAACGTACTTCCTTTCACTGCTGCGGCTGCCTCAGTGTCCTGGTCGGTTCAAAATGTCTCCCTTTCAGGGTCACGCTGACTTTGGGGAGGAGTAAGCAGATCTGGTGCGTGAGGACGAGGAGGACACACGGCGAGGGTCCGCAGGCCTGGACCCGGCAGCAGCTGCCCTGCAGCCTTATCACACCTCGAGAACACCCTCACGAGAGAAGACTTCCAGGACTGCTTCAGAAAGGGGCAAGAACAACGGGACAGGTGTGCTCAGAGCAAGATTCTGAGCAGGACTAGTGGCACTGTGCCTTATACCGTAAGACTTAATTAATTAAGTGTTGTCTTTCTTGAGACAGGGTCTCACTATGCAGTTCAGGCTGGCCTTAAACTCACTTTGTAGCCCAGGCTGGCCTCAAACTCACAATGGTCCTTCCTGCCTCAGCCTCCCAAGTGCTGGGATTACAGGCGTATACCACCATGCTTGGCTTTGCCACAACTTTTTAAACTTAAATGCTGTATTTTATGATCAACCCTTGTGTGTGTGTGTGTGTATATATATGTGTATGTGTGTGTGTATGTATATATATATATGATAGGGATAATCTTAAGGATATTCTGATAGAATTCAATGTTTGTGAGGTTCATGGGGAATCTCTCTTTACTCCTAAAACACCCGAGTCAGGCCCAGCCTCAGTGACCAACTGCGCACACGCAGCCCTGGTCACAGGTAAAGAACGCGGTCCCGATGGGGGCTGGGCGGGGCTGAGCAGCTCCACTGCCCTCTGCGGAGTGCGAGGACGATTGGGTCTGCCTGGCTCCCGAAGGGCGCAGGGGCCCCAGACGGCCCGGGGCAGGAGGAGTCAGAGCAGGAGGAGATGGGACGGGGGCCCGAGAATCCTTCCAGGTTCTGCCAGGAGCCCTAACAGAGGGCCATTCTCGGGCGGTGGTGGCAGACTGGTGGCAATATCTGGGGGGCCATGTAATGAATTTTTTTACTTCTGAGTGCAAATACTTGAGCAGAACTGCCCCCCGAGGAACCCTGTGACTGGGCTGGTTCCCCCCACTCTTGGTAAGTGCCTGTTTCAGCCAGTCTGCTGGAAAAAATTACCAATTTGTCTCCGATGTGGCTACAGGTGAGCAAAAAAGACTTTTATGAAAAGTGGAGTCAAGGGCTTTCAGAAAGCGTGGTACCTCTAATTCTAAGGGCATCCACATGATCAAAACAACTTGATTCAAAGAAAGCATCAACGTGGGCAGATCAGCTTAAAAAGCAATCAGACAAAAACCAGTCACCATGGCCACTTCCTCCACCATCGTCCACACCCGCTCGACTCCTTCCTGGTTCCCCTGATCTCTACACCGCCTGCGGACTCCAACTCTACCACACTCCTGCTTTGTCCACAGGCCGCCTGCCGGTTAAAAGGACACGGGTGTCCAGGGAGGAGATGCCCGGCTTCCTGAGCGACCAGCAGAGGAGGAGAAATACTCAGAGCCCAGGAGGAGGCGCGGGCTGGGGACCAGGCCAGCAGGTACGGGCGTTCTTAGTCCCGCAGCTGGGAAGAAGAAGGAGGAAACGCCCTGCCCGGGAGCACTGAACACATTCCTGGGGCAGCCTGAGAATAAGGACGGTGGAGGAGATTTACAGAGACCGTGAAAAAATAAAGTGGGAGGAAAAATAATAATAAGGAAATGTCAAGAAAGACAGACAGGCTCCTGTTCATCGATTTTAATAAAAGCACGAGAGAAGCCACCGCCGACAAGGTAAAGAGAAAGCCTTAAGCTGGAAAGGAAAAGTAAACACGAAAAATCAGGGCAATTATGGGTCTGCAAAGAATGAGCAAGAAAGGGTTTGCAAGACAGGTGAAAAAACCAGAAAGCTGGGAAACTGCAAGTCCTTGGTAGGGACCATGGCCAAGGGGAAGGAGGAAGGGGGCCCCAGGACGGGGAGACCAGCCGCTGATGCAGGGGGCCAAAGAGAAGGCCACGGACGAGGAGGTCAGAGGTGGGGGTGTGGTGAGAGAGAACACAGCAGCTGAAGCCAACAGCAGCTCTGACACGGGCTGAATGTGTCCCTCCAGCGCCCTAAACTCAAATCCTACCGAAGTCCTGACACTCAGCAACTCACACCTGACTGCTTCTGGAAGCAGGGTCTGCAGAGGTGATTCAGCTAGGCTGAGGTCCCCAGACTGGGTCCCGACCCAACCGGACCCATGCCCTACAAGAAGAGGTGATCAGGACCCAAACACACAGGGAAGACTGACTGGCTGAGGACACAGGACTCGGGAGACCACCCCACCACACCTGGCCCCGGACTTCAGCCTCTGGAACTTGAGAGAAGACATTTCTGTTCTTGAAGCCCCTGTCTTTGGTCCTTTGGTCCCCCTGTTATGGTTTATGTCTAGATGTCCCCCAGAGCCTCATGGGTGCCTCCAGCTGACTTGCTGTGGGAGGTGGGACCTGCCCTGAAGAGGCGATCACTGAGTGCGTAGCCTGGAGGGTTTATCTCCCTCCCTCCCTGGTTCCTCCTTCACTTTCTCTGCTTCCCATCCACCCTGCTGTGAGCGGCGCTCCTCCACCCCGCCCCTGTGCCATGGAGCCCTGCCTTGGAGTCAGCCAACCATGGACTAAACCTCTCTAAACTGTGAGTTAAAACAAGGCTCCCCTCCTTTAAATTGGGGGTACTGGGCATTGTGTCTTGGTGACAAAAAGTGACTATAACACCCTCCAGTAATGATGTAGACTAAGAGATGACTCCGTCACAGCTGCGTGGAGAGAGGGCGGGAGGAAAGAGTGAACTCACAAGTAGCAAGCACATCACCAGTCAGGAAAGACCACAGAAACAGACACTAGCGATGTTCACAGAGAAGTTCTTTAAATCACCTCCTTTCCCCTAAACTCTTCAACAAGCAGGCGCTGGCACGGTCCCCTCATGAACACAGCCTGCCAGGCAGGGGCCCAGGGACCCACCGCTGGCGTCACTGGTCAAGAGCGCGGCGTTGCTTCAAGGCACAATTTCACACCAAACCCCACCCAGCCCACTGCCATTTACTGAAACACCAGGACCAACAACTATGATGTTGAGAGAAACAAAATTCAGATCCTGTGCACTGCACACAGAGCTGGGAGTGAAATTACTTTGTCCTCCGTGTCAACCACGAAATGCCCTTTGATGGAGTGCCGCACTGTTGCTAAAAATGTTCGCTCCCGGACTGCAATTACAAGAGCTCCACACCCTCAATCTTTCCTCGGTGATTCACAGCCACGTCCAGCCAGAAGGGCAGTGACTGGGCTGCCTGCTGTGGCATTGGTGGGACACCCACGAGGGGCAGGGTCTGGGCTGGTCCGGAGGGCCCCCTTCCTGCCCAGCTGGGGAGCGTCCAGCCCAGTCATGGGCCCTGGAGGAGGCATGTGTGTCCCCCGAGGAGGAAGCACAGAGTGGGGGACTTGGGCCTGGAGTGCCATGGAGACAGCCTGTGAGGACGGGTGGGGTCCAATGGGACAGCCTGGTCTGGGGGTGCGGAGGGGAGGCTGCAGGTGTGGACGCCTGTCCCAGTTCCCGGAGGAGGAAATGGGAGTGACACTTGCTGCCCCTCTCAGGTCAGGTGGGTGGTGGTGTGTGCCCTGCCTGCACCGCAAGGTGGCACAGGACAGGAGCACGGGGCAGGGACAGTGGGGAGCCTCACAGGTAGCCCCGCATGGAGCCACCCAGACACTGTGCCAGGGAGCGGAAGCCACGGGTAGGAACCACGGGGTCCCGCGGTAACTGACTCGGTGACGGCACGATTTACTCATCACCCAGCCTTCGGCTACGAGATGAGCCCTTCCACACTGCTGCTGGGAAGGGCGACTGGGGCAGCCGCTAGGGACATCTCTGTGGAAGCTCCTCAAAAAGCTGAAGTGGAGATTCCATTCAATCCAGCTCGTCCGGTTCTAAGTCCCGCCCCGGAAGACTTAAAGACATCCTGTGACAGCGATGCGTGCACACCCACCGTTATAGCCACACAGCTCACGGCAGCTGAATACTGGACGCAGTCTATGCATCTGTCCATCAACAGACGACCGTGTGAAGGAAA
>RJWM01038138.1:0-16944 GCA_004363535.1 Dasyprocta punctata | reverse complement strand
GAGATGCCGTAGTTAGTAAGACATGAGATGTGACCAAGTTTGGAGGGGAGATCAGAGGAGGAAGGAACTGGGTAAGTTGAGGATGGGTAACTGAGGCATTTTCAGAGGGATATGCTTAAATCTTAGACATTTCATATGTGAGTGCTTGTGTCTTGGACAGATGCCAAGAAAAAAATATTTTCCTCTGCTCTCCAGTAACGTTAGATAATAGTTTCTTCCGGGAAAAATATGCTATCAAAAATGCTCCAATAAACATGGCTGGAGAAAGAAAAAATAAGACAGAAGTGGGCACTAAGATCACAGGAAAGGCCCTCCACACAGATCAGAGCACAGGCACAGGGGACGGAGTTGCACAACCAGTCAAGAATGACAGCGAAAACAAACGGCTTTCTTCACTTAGAACTTAAGTATAATAAAAATGAATTTATTGACCATATCTCTCAGCCCCAGGATCGCTATCACATGTTCTGCACTACGATACCAATCGAGGCCACAGCTGTGACCTCTTGTCCATGTGCCCTCTGTAAAACACGAAAGGGAGGGCACACATGGTCACTCCATCCCCTTTGCGTGTGTGTACACATGTATGGGAGGTATGCACACATTCTTCTTTAAATCATAATGATGCACACTCTGATAAGGAATATACAAAAATCTTAATGTTAAAGAAGAAAGTGGTTAACACTGAGAGAGAAAAATACACCATCATTTTGCTTGCAGTGGATAAAAATGCATTAAACTCAAATGTGTCTCCTCCATACAGTTGCATTCTATACCTACTTAAACTTTCAAGTTCTGAGGTTCTTGAAGCAGGGTAACAATGCGGACAGCAGCCAGGGGAATCACTGAACTGCAGCACGCAGAGCCCTGGTGGGATTTCTCTCCCAGAATCCCAGCCTCTGGTGGTCACAAGCCAACCCGGTGCCCAAGGAGAGCATCTGAGTCCTGGAATCTGCCTTGGTTTAAAACTGCGTCGCCTTTCCTGAAAATGGGCCGTTTGCTCTGTGGGGGAAAATAGCAGAATGTGTCTTTTTCGTCATAAATGCTAAGAATAATAGTGAAAACATTTCAGCTTACCACACTTAACAATGTTTATTACTACAAAAACAACATAGTACGGTATATATAAAATAAGAAAATACTCCTCTATTACAGCAGTTAGCTTTGATAAGTGTTCCCTCCTATATTTTATATTTGGCTTTTTCCCTTCTAATAAAACCCTTTCAGTGTACTAGAGATGGGGAATGCGTAGAGAGTTGCATCTTATTCTTTTCAATTACCCAATCCTTGTGTGTAAAAATGTCAATTTAAAGAGAAATTTGTCAATTTAATATGTATTTTTTAGGATGAAGCAAAGCTATAGGCCTTTTTCATAGAATTATAAACACTATATGAAGCAGGTTATTAGTATAGTTCTTCTCTTTTAGAGAGATTTGAAAATACCATATTTAGTTTGTGAGGCAATATATCTTTACATTATTAAATACGAAGTACTCAACCTCTTCGCAGCCTTGTTTGTGTAGAATTATTTATCTCCACAGAGCCTAGAAACAGAGTCTTTCCAGGGCAAATGGCAATATCACACATCACATTCCTGGGAGTGCAGAGGGAAAGAAGTCGTGGCCACAAATGGGAAAGCCTATGTCCACACATCGCCCTGGAAGAAAATACTAGAACCATTCATCCAGTCAAAACATTCTTCGTTTGCTACATGTGTCTTGCTAGGGGTAGGAGTAAAATCCTACTAGAATTATAAATACACACGCTATAGCTTTCACCCCCTGCAATGTAGCATCAACAGTCCCTAAACAACACTACCAGCCTGGCATGTCTAGCTTTCCTATCCTTAAAAGAACAATACTTGTTTGTATTCAAGATCATTTATTTCCACTCTTTAGTAATTTTCTTAGTTGTGTTTTCCTCCCTCGGACACAGTATCTAACATCCATAGTTAAAAGGGGAAAGCTTTATTTTAGCTCAGAGTTTGTAGAAGTTTCCAACCGTAACTGACAGGCTCTAAGGCCAGGCAGCGAGGCAGGACAGGGCCGCTCAGGGCAGGCAGACAGGAAGTGAGGAGAGAGCAAGGGAGGAGGAGGGCAAACCTTCCAGGACACGCCTCCAATCACCACCCCTCTGACCAGACTCCACCTCCCAACCTCCTATGCAGATACAATCTCACCAGCAGACTGATTGACTGAGGATCACGCCCCCATGCTCCAGGAATCTCCCAAAAGCTTTGTGGGGAGAGCTAGATGTAAACCACAAACAATAGCTATGCCTGTTTTTCACTTAGCATGACTACCCGTTATATAAAAGGGGTAAATGTTTGTAAATCGCGACATTTAAGGACACTCTGCTATTTCTAGGTAGCTCATCTTTCTAGACAGGAAACATTTACAGAATTCTGAAATTCCTGCTTTCAGGTAGGAAGTCACACTCACACCCTGGACTTTTCTGGCACACCGAGTAGCACTGTTTACACATCGCCACAATGAAATTCTACCCAGGACCAGCTCAAGCAAGAAGTCGCCTTTCTCACATGCTTGACTTGGCATGTGCATGGTCTGCATAAAAAGCAAAGCTGAAAAATGCAAAATCACTGTTCTTTCCAACCCACAGAGTTAAAAGTTTCTTGAATGCTGTGTTAGAGGAAAGGAAAAATAATGATGCTGGTCACATATTGCTGAAATAAATATTTCTATTTCCCATGAACACATGGCATCAAAATTAAACATTTTGTTTGACAGAAAAGAGATAGAAATTTTGGCAGCTATCACTGCTCACAACATCCAAATGATTCAACTTAAGGTTGTTTTTATTTCAGGAAAACCATCAATAAAGAAGAGACTATCTATGCATAGAAGTTTGAGGAGAAAGTTTAGATGTTTTTCAGAACAAATTTACTCCCGTATGGCACAAAGATTAGGCCTCTGTCATTCTGTTACGGGTCTCTATTTTGAGATGGGAATGGATTCTGGCTTTGAAGTTAACACTTAAACATAAAATTCTGCTTGCTATTTTCTTCTATTTGTGCTAGCAAAAGGGCATGAAAAAATATTTAACTTCAGGCATATAATTTGCACATACGGAAACATTTGCACTAGATTACAGACCGGATTTTACTAAAATTGAGGGGTGCTCAGTTGATAATGAACAACAAGAAAAGAAGAATGGAGATTGGAGATCTCTTGGTGGAAAGGGTGGAGGAGAAAAGAGATTAGGAGTCAGGTGTGGTGGTGCACAACACATCCCAGCCTCAATCGGCAGAGGCGGGGAGGTCACCAGTTAGAGCCCAGCCAGGGCGACTGACTGAGCCAGACACTGCCTCAAAAAGTAAAAGCATCTTAAAAGGGCTGACGAAGTACATTTATATAAGAATACTCATATCAGACAACCAATAATGTGACATAACATAAATCAATATAATTGGGTGTAATCCTGGGTTCAATCCCTAATAACTGAAGAACAACTAGGATTTGCAGTACACATTGCTGTTCCTGTGTTTCCAGAATCGCTGCAGTTTCTCTTATCACTCAGGAAGAACAGTAGTCCTTCCCCTCAAGCGGGGACCTTATTCAGAACCTCACTGGGAGCACCCGGCTGCACCCGCGTGCGAGTGTGTGTGATACTGGCGAGAACGGTAGACCGCGAGAGGCAGCCACGTGGAGGAGGAGCAGCGGGCTGTGGCGCGGAGTTCGGACCCTTAATGAGAACAACATCGACCTGAGGTTCTCCTGACAAGTCTTCCCATGATGGCATTGGGTTACACTGAGGATCAGCCACCGGGAGCAGCCGGTAGTCTGCTTGTTTACTGAGGATTTCTTACACTTGGTGTTTAAACGGCGCTATGAGGCTCAGGTATCGTCACGGCGAAGGGAAGCGATGAACCCTTCCTTAGATTTCCTTCGTTATGGAGCGCGACACTGCACACAAAATTAGTGACATACAGATCTCACTTATTGGAAAATAACTGCTATATAAATAAAATAAAGCAAAAAGGGCAGAGAACTTTAAAGAGGGCATTGTAATTTAAAAGAGGATGAAAAAGGTAGATTTTAATGAAAGGTAAAATTTGAGCAAAATCTTTTAAAATGAGCGAGCGAACCACCGAGCTACCTGTGGGCGGTAGGTCCACGCCGCCGGCCGGTGCGCTGGGCCCGCGCCAGCATCTGGAGCAGACACCTGGGCTGGTGCGCTGGGAGGGAGCTCGGGAGAGGGCGGTGCGACGGCCAGCGAGGAGGAAGGGGTCGCCACGGACGGCCACTGCCATGCGGCCTTGGTGCGAAGCAAGAGTTCTCTCCTCTTTCTCGTTGTTCAGAAGGGGTTGGAGGCTTTCAAAAGAAGAGGTTACTGATTCGGACTTGAAAAATAACTTTGTTTTCTGTTTCGAATGTAAGAAATATCAAGTGCTTAGGTAAGGAGACCAGTTAGAAGGGTATTATGCAAACTCGCTAAGATGACAGTGAGTTTAACAAAGGTGGCTGTGAGAAAGGTTGAATGTGAGATACAGTCTTAATATTTTTTAATAGACAAAGATTGGTTCATGTGTCAGTTATGAGAAAGAGTCAAAAAGTTCAGCTTCCAACAAAACTGCACGAGAACCTCACAGACCCACTGCTCAGTGAAACTGGTGAGAATTATTTTTTTTTATTTTAAACAAAAGGAAAATAAGAAACAAAAACAACAATTTCACACCAGTCAATAAGACAGTAACAATCATCAGCACATTGCATATTCCCAAAAATTATTTAAGATAAAAAATATAGACACAAAACATTATGCAACAAATTATTAACACAAAACTTTTACCTCAATGTATCAAGAGAGACCTGCTATATGACTATCTTTTTTGTTATGATTACTCTGTTTTCAAATGAACATTTCGCATTGAAAATAAAATCTGAAGGTGACGCTGAGAAAATTACATTTCATTCAAAATTCTTTTTCTGTGACTGTCGCAACTAATTTTTTATATAAATATTTTGTTTCAGTTCATCACACCAATGCAACAATGTGATAGTCACATGTGTGTGACTTACTTAGTTCACTGAAAGGTATATTTTCAGTACTCATTCATTTAAGGGTGAAAATGTCTAGTTTATTGTTCTTTATAGATGAATAGTATTCCATTATGTAGAATTACCACATCTTTTTTATCCATTCCTCAGTCAAGGTGCATTTAGGTTGTTTCCAAGATCTAGCTATTATGAACTGAGCAGCTAAGAACGTAGATGAACATATATCACTGTGGTGAGATGTTTTTTGTTCTTTCAGGAAGATACCCAGAAGAGGAACAGCTGGGTCAAATGGGACCTCCAATCTTAGCTTATCTTTCGGGAAGATACCCAGAAGGCGAATAGCTGGGTCAAATGGGACCTCCAATCTCCACACTGACTTCCACAGTGGTTGCACCAGGCTGCATTCCCACCAACAGTGGAGAAGGGTTCCTTTTTGCCAACAGCCCCTCCAGCATTTGTTATTGGTTGACTTCATCATACTAGACATTCTTTCCGGTGTGAGGTGGAATCTCAGTGTTACTTTCATTTGCGTTTCTCTAATGGCCAGTGCTGTTGAACATCTTTTAACATATTTATTTGCTGTTTGTACTTCTTTATCTGAGAAGTATGTGTTCATCTCAGATGCCCATTTTTGGACGGGGTCTTTAAATCTTGGAGGACTGATTTTTTAAAGTTCTTTATAGGTTTTTGATATTAAGCCTTTATCTGAGGGACAGCTGGCAAACAATTTCTTCCACATTGTGGGTAATCTCTTCACACTGTTGGAGGTTTCTCTTGCTGTGCAAAAGCTTTTCAGTAGGATGAGATCCCATTTGTTGATTCTTTGCGTTAATTCCTGTGCAGTCTGGCTTTTACTCATAAAGTCCTTGCCTACACCAGTGTCTTCAAGAGTTTCACCTACTCTATCTTCCAGGAGATTTAATGTTTCTGTTTTAATGTTGAGATCTTTAATCCATTTAGATTTTAACTTAGTACATGGTGAAAGACATTGGTCTAATCTTAATCTTTGTCATGTGGAAAGCCAGTTTTTCCCAACACCATTTATTAAAAAGGCTATCTTTCTTCCAGTGAATGTGTTTGTCACTTTTGTCAAAGATAAGATAGCTTAGTGTGTCTGGAGTTGTTTTTGGATCTTCTAATCTATTCCACTGATCCTTGGGTCTGTTTTTTTGCCAGTACCACACCATTTTTATCACAGTAGCTTTATAGTATAATTTCAAGTCAGGAATTGTGATACCCCCTGTCTTGTCTTTGTTGCCCAGGATTGCCCTTGCTATTCTAGGTCTTTTCTTGTTCCAAATAAATTTTAGGATTGTGTTCTCTAATTGGGTAAGATATGCTATTGGTATTTTGATTGGGATTGCATTGAATCTGTATAACAGTTTTGGACGTATGGCCATTTTCACTATATTGATTCTTCCTACCCAAAAGCATGGGATATCTCTCCATCTTCTAATATCCTCTTCAATCTCCTTTTTCAGAGTACCATAGTTTTCAGTATAGAGGTCTTTTACATCTTTCATTAGATTGATTCCTGAATATTTCATTTTTTTGGATGTTATTCTAAAAGGTATTGTTTCCCTAATTTCTCTCTCAGTGAGATTGTTATTCATGTACAAAAATGCTATAGATTTTTGAGTATTGACTTTGTAACCAACTACATTGCTAAATCTACTTATGAAATCTAGAAGTCTCTTGGTGGAGTTTTTGGGATCTTCTAGATAGAGTATCATGTCATCTACAAATAATGCTAGTTTAACTTCTTCCTTCCCTTTCTTTATTCCTTTTATTTCTTTCTCTTGTCTAATTGCTCAGGCTTAAGTTTCCAGAACTATGTTGAATAAGACTGGAAAGAATGGACATCCTTGTCTTGTTCCTGATTTTAGAGTGAAAGCTTTCAGTTTTTGTTCATTTAGTATGATGTTAGCTATCAGTTTGTCATAGATAGCTTTTATTAGATTGAGATAAAGACCATCTATTCTAATTTTCTGTAGAGCTTTTATTATGAATGGGTGCTGGACTTTATCAAAAGCTTTTGCTGCATCTGTTGAAATAATCATGAATTTTATCATTAGCTCTGTTAATGTTATGTATTACATTTATGGATTTATGTATATTGAACCATCCCTGCATCCCTGTGATGAATCCCACTTGATCATGGTGTACAATCTTTTTGATGATTTGCTGCAGTCTATTTGCCAGTATCTTATTAAGAATTTTTGCATCAATGTTCTTTAGGGAGATTGGCCTGTAATTCTCTTTCTTAGTTGGATCCTTCTCTGATTTTGGGATTAGAGTAATGCTTGCTTCCAAAAATGAAATTTGGGAGTATTGCTTACCTTTTAATTTCATTAAAGAATTTGAGAAGTAGTGGTGTTAGATCTTCACTAAATTTCTTGTAGAATTCAGCTGTGAATCCATCAGGGCCAGGGCTCTTCTTTGTTGATAATTTTTTAATTACATCTTTAATTTCATTTATTGATATTGGGTTGTTTAAAAATTTTATATCACTTTGATTCAGCTTTGGTAATTCATATGTATCTAAGAATCTGTCCATTTCTTCTATATTTTCCATCTTATTAGAATAGAAGTTTTCAAAGTAGGTATAGATAATTTTCTGGATTTTGACTGGGTCTGTTGTAATTTCACCCTTTTTATTCCTAATTGCATGAACTTGAGCCCTTTCTTTCCTTTTTTTGATGAGGTTGGCTAAGAGCTTATCAACTTTATTTAATCTTTCAAAGAACCAACTCTTCAATTCATTGATTCTTTGTATTTTTTTTTATAGTGTCCAATATTCTGCTCTCATCCTTATAATTTCCTCCCTTGTATGAGCTTTTGGTTTAGTCTGCACTTCTTTTTCCAGAAGTTTGAGATTCAACATTACATTGTTTATATGAGTTTGTTCTATTTTCCTGATATAGGTATTTACTGTTATAAATTTCCCTTGTAAGACTGCTTTCATTGTGTCCCACAAGTTCTGGTATGTTGTATTGTCCTTGTCATTCAACTGTAAAAACTGTCTAATTTCTTCTTTAATTTAATCTATGATACATTGATTGTTCAGTAGTGTGCTACTTAATTTCCATGTGTTAACAAAGTTCTTGTGGTTTCCTTTGGCATGAATTTCCAGTTTTATTGCACTATGGTCTGATAGAACGCATGGGATAATTTAAAGTCCTTTACATTTACTCAAGCATGTTCTATGAACCAGTATATAGTCTATTTTGGAGAATGTCCTATGTATAGCTGAAAAGAATGTGTATTCTGTGTTGTAGGGTGGAAGAATCTATAAACATCTACTAAGTCCATTTGCTCAAAAGTTTGATTTATTTCTAATATTTCATTGTTAACTTTTTGTCTAGTTGACCTGTGTTTTTGTGGGGTATTGAGGTCTCCCAATACAATTGTATTAAGGCTTCTTTGATTTTTCATGTCCATTAATAATTGTTTTATATAACTGGGTGCACTAATATTTGTTGCATATATATTTATGATTGTTATCTCTTCCTCTTGGATTGTTCCCTTTACCAAAATACAGTGACCTTCTTTGTCTCTCTTAATCAGTCTTGGCTTAAAATTAACTTTATCTGCAAATAAAATAGCTACCCCTGCTTTTTCTGGACTCCTGTTGCATGGAGTATTGTTTTCCATCCTTTAACTTTCAGACTATGGGTATCTTTTTTAATTAAATGTGTTTCTTGTACACAGCATATTGTTGGCTCTTGCTTCTTGATCCATTCTGCCAGTCTATGTCTTTTGATTGGTGAGTCGAGACCATTAACACTGATGGTTAAAACTGATATGTACTGATTTGTCCTTATCATGTTGTTTTCTATTACTGGCCCCCCCACCCTGCTTTTTTTTTCTTTTTCCCTTCCCTCTAATTGTTTGCCTTTCCTGGTGGGTTCCTTCTATTGGGGTTCGTGGAGCTGTAATACTTATCATCCTTTTCTAAAATGTCCTTCAAAACATTTTGGAGTGCTGGTTTAGTGATCATGAATTTCCTCAAATGTTCCTTATCATGGAAGTATTTTGTTCTTCCTCTATTTTGAAAGATAGTTTTGTGGGATACATCAATCTGGGTTGAAAGCTGTTTTCTTTTAGAACTTGGAATACTTCACTCCAAGCTCTTCTTGACTTGAGAGTTTGTGCTGAGAAGTCTGCTGTACTACTGATGGGCTTTCTTTTATAGGTGATTTGCTTCTTTTCCCTAACAGTTTTAAAATTTTATTCTTGTCTTTAATTCCTGGAATCTTGACTATAATATTCCTGGAAGTAGATTTTTTTATCATTGTTTATTGCAGTTCTATATGTCTCATTTATTTGTATGTCAAATTCTTTTTCTCTACCAGGAAAGTTTTCTGACACGATGTCTGTAAGGATGTTTTTAATGTCATTTGTAGTACCTCCTGCTTGTTCACTGACTCCAATTAATCTTACGTTATTTTTCTTTGTCTCGCCAAGAAGTTGATGGATTGATTTCTCATGTTCCCTTGTTAGTTTTGAAGAATCTTTCTTTTCCTGGTCACTAACTGCAAGCCTGTCTTCCATATCTGTAGTCCTGTCCTCACACTGGCCTGATCTGCTTCGAATGCTTTCAATGGAGTTTCTATTCTCCTGGATATCTGCTTGAATCTGCTTTATGGAATCCATTTGCTTCCTATGTTGTCCTTCCATAATTTTCTTAAGCTCGTTTAATTATTTTGTCTGTGTCTGCTCTAACATCACTAAGCATGGTGTGTATTTTGCTAATTTCTGTGGTTACTTGAGTGATTATTTCTGATTTCATTTTTTCCAAAGCCTCATTCAATTGCTTTGTTACCACTTAGGAGAAACCTTATAGGAGGCTTTCGGATTTTCTAACTTCATTGCCCCTGGGTTTGATTTTGGTGAACTGGGTGCCTGGAGTTGTGACCTGTTTAAGTGTCTTCTCATTTCTTTTCTTTTTTTGTTTAATTCCTAAAGTGATGCCTGTTAGTTGCCTGCAGTGGGTTACTTTAATGGTGGTATTAAGGACTTCCAGGTGATGAGTACTTACCAGAGATATCTTCCAGGTATAACTGGTTTCTTGGCTCCGAGTCTATTGGAAAATCCTGCCTCCTCAGTTTGTCAGAGATAAGAAACCACTGCTCGCCTAGCCCAGTCCCTAGTTCCTTGGCACCATGCCTCAGCTCTCTCTATGACCCCCAGTGAATCTCAGTCCTGGACCATCAGGGCCAACAGCTATCCAGATCAATCAAGTTAATTCTGGCTGCAGTGGCACCCACAGCACCAAACACAGTCTTCAAAACAGTAAACTGATCCAACCCCTGATTTACAACCCCCAACCATATAAACTGAATTTATAACCATACATCAGAATGCAAAACAATCATATACAGTACTTAGGTTCACAAAATGTCAATTCTGTCCCCAAGGGTCAGGACCCAAAATGAATTTAAGAAAAAGCAGAGAAGTGGGAAAAGGGAAAGAGACTGTAAGTAGGTTGGAGAACAACTTAGAGAAACCACTGTAGAAGACTGAGGGAAAAGAAAGCCAAAAGAGACAAAAAAAAAGAGAACAGAACAAGACCAGACCCAAAAGGAAGGCAGAAACCACACTCACACTAAAAAAATAAATAAATAAATAAAATGACAATAATAATAAACTAAACTAAACAAGCAATAAAAAGAAAAAAGAAAAGAAAAAGAAAAAAAAGTCCACTTCTGGGGTTCTCTCTGGATTCATTGGTAGATAGCCTGTGGAGATAGCAACCCAAATTGTGGCACTGTATCCCCACAAGCCAGCAACTGCTCATGGATGGAGTAGTAGACAACCTTAGCAGGGCTGCCCTGAGAGCAGCCTCCTCAGGCTCGCAGTCATCCAAGCAGTCTCTGCGGGTCTGCGCCCAGCTAGGAACCGCTGGGGGAAGCTGGCAACAGTTCCCCAGGCTTATCTGGCCCGACTCCAGAATGGCTTCCAGCAAATCTCTGTCTCCTGCCGGAGGACCAAGCACTCTGCACTCACTGCCAGCCAGCACAGTGCTCTGTGCCCGCTGCTCTCCTCCACTGAGGAATGGTTCTGCAGAGGTCCCAGGGTCACCAGCTGCTGCCAACACGGCGACCACACTCTGCTGGGCTCCAAAAGCTCCCCTCGTGCAGTGAGCCCGGCTCCAGGTGAAGGCTCCACCAGCTCCCACCTTCTTTTTAGTTGAACTTTTTCTTTTCACTCTCTCTGTGGGGTTCGATTCAGACTTCAGGCTCTTCCTGGGTCGAAAGAACCCATCTTCCTCCTTTTTGTCTTCCTCAAGATGGTGTGTTCCCACGTCTAGACAGCGTCTCTCAGAGAGGTTGTTTTTCCTGCATCCTACTACTCCACCATCTTTCCGAAAGCCTCGAGAATTATTTTTTTTTTAAAGAAATGAGGAAATACAATCAAAGCCAGAATGATCCTAGGGACAAAAAATAAAGGAAGAAACAAACATGGAAGACAATCTGCTAACGTCGTCTGAGACCAATGACTCTGGCGTTTGACCGCTAACGTCGTCTGAGACCAATGACTCTGGCGTTTGACCCACGCTCCCCGTTCTCACCTTGCTCCCCACTGACTGTGGTTAGAGCTGGGCTCTCGGCTCGGTGAGGAGACTTCCTTCCTGGGCAGCTGAAACAGGCCCCTCCCACCTGCTCGCAGCCAAAGGGTCATCTTTCAGGAACAAGGGGATGTCTACATTTCTCATCCCGCTTCCAGCTGTTGGTTGCTGAGGCTGTTTCATACAGTAATTATTGAGAGATAAGGGCTCCTTTTCCTGCTAAGCCCATATTCATAAAATAAATGTTCCATCTTCCGTTGTTAGCATAAATATGAAACTGATTCTCTTAAGTGAAGATGTATATGTTAAACCTCAGAGAAATCACTCAAATATATATATATATATAATTTAAAAATCAATAAAGATGGAGCTGGGGATATAGCTCAATGGAATAACACCTGCCTGGCAAGCACAAAGTAATGAGGTCAATTCCTGGTACCAAAAACATGAATGAATTAATTAAAAAATAAGTAAAAATCGATAAAGAAATAGAAATCCTACATTGTTCACTTACTGCAAAAAAAAAAAAAAGCAATGAAGGAAGAGAAGAGAAACAGAGTAACAAAAGACATAAAACATAGAAAATAAAAAATGCCAACAAATGTAAATTGAACTCTATTACTATTAAGATTCAATATTAGTGACATGAGCAATCCAATCAAAGCAGAAAAATATAGGTACATAAGAAGTATGCAAATTGTGATGTCTATAAGAAACACATTTTGGAATGAAAGACAAATATACTGAAATTAAAAGAGTGGGAAATAAATATGAGAAAGCAGAAATGATTAAGGTAATATCAGAAAACAGAAGTTCAGCAAAATAGCTGTTACTACAGGGAAACAAAATATGGAATTTATGACTATTATGAACATATACACACATAACATCAGCACATCAAGATACACCAAAAAACTCCCAGGAGAAAGGAGAGAGATAATCCAACAGCAATCATCAGAGCATTTGTTACTCACACTCAGTGTATTAAAAATAACTAAGCAGAAAATAAACAAGTAAATGCAAAATACAAGTAAAACTATGAAGCAACTGGACCTAACATTTCCAAAATATCTACAGAATATTTACCCCCAACAGCAGAATATAAAATTTCCTAATGTTCACATGCAATATTATCTGAGATCCATCATATTCTAACATATAATAAGCAATACGTTTATAAAATACCAATTATTTTTAAAGGTTTTCCCTTTTGATAAACCCCTTTTTTACTATTTTATTTTTCCTTATTTTCTTTAGACTGTTTCCCTTCTTAAACTTTGTGATATTCTATTCCTAATTAAAGATTTAACTATTCAAAAGAAAGAAAGAATGAAGAAAAAGAAAAATATAAAGATAAAGAAAAAGAAAAAGAAAAAAAGAAAAAGAAAAAAGAAATCTACCCACAAGAAAAAGAATAGGCCTAGCTGACTGTACTGGAAATTTCTACCAAATATCTAAAAATTTCGTATCACTTTTTCATAAACTGTTCTGAAATATAGGAGGGAGGCATCCTACTTCATCACATGAAATATTACTGCTCTTATAGGAAAATTAGAAAAAAATCTAAAGGAAACAACAGAACAATGTCTCTTATTATGCAGACACAGAAATCTTCAACAAAATTCTGGCAAACTGAATCCAGCAACATATAAAGATAAGTATAAAACATGATCAAACAAGATCTATTCTAGGCGTGCAAGTTCTGTAGAATATCACTTTATCTGTCAACAAAAGCTCCACATAATCACCTTATCTCTGTCGCACACACATGCACACGCACACACACAAACTCATTTGCTAAAACGCAACACTTTCATGGTCGAGACACTTAAGAGAGCATGAGTGTAAGGAAACTTTCTGGAGCAAATAGTGTCCATTGGAGCCCACAGCTAACTTTACACTTTGAAGAGCCTCGCTCCCCCACGGCAGGACCGAGAGGACATCTTTCTCTCCCGTACCTCGCTCGCATGCAGCTTTATAGTGGGAGTTTCAACCAGGAGAAAGCAAAAGAGCATCTATTTGCAAAGGAAGAAATAAGCTATCAGTTTCTGATGACTTTTCTCAATTTGATTAATGTTTGGTTTTTAAAATTCATTTATTTATACTAAAACAAATATTTGTGTATGTTTTTGGGGTACAACGTAATGACAATATGTATGTACACATTGTAGGTAGAATAAATCGTTATATACACATTGTAGATAGAATAAATCAAGCTAATTAACATATCCACCTTAAAACTGAGAAATTTTGAGATGAGAATATTAAGAAATGTGTGTTAGTAATTTTGAAATACACAGATTTTTTTAATCATTGACCCCCCTCCACTGCAATAGAACTCAAACCTTATTTCTCCAGTCTAACTGAAGCCTAGTACCCTTAGACGACCGTCTCCTTTTTTCCATCCCTCTTTGCTGCCCGGCATCTGCCATCACCTTTCCTCTCTGTTCTGTGAGGTTCACTTCTTACACCCGCCTGGTCATTGACATCATGTGGTATTTATCTTTTATCTTTTTCTTGTGTGACTTATTTCACTTAGCACAGTGTCTGTCAGGTCCACCCACTTCATCACAAATAACAGAAATTCCTTCTTAAATAACCCTAAAGAATGTATATATAGCAATCAATAATAAAGGTAGATTATAAGTAATAATGAAGTCAGCATATTTATAAGGTGTAAGAAGAATATACAAAATTCATCGCATTTTCTTGAAGTTGTATAGACAATCTCACAATAAAGACAGTGATTCACAGCAGCATCCAATAAAATAAAATACTTGGGATTAAACTTAAAAGAAACATAAAATTTACTACAAAGATTTGAATATATTATTGAAAGAAATTAGAGAGGATCTAAATAAATAGGAAAATACTTCCTAGTCATGGGTTGGAAGATTAAATGTTTTTTAAGATGACAGTATTTCCTACATCAATCTACCTATTCAAAACAACCCTTATCAGAATCACTGATGACTTCTTTGTTCAAACTGACAAGTTGATATGGAAAAGCAGTAGACCTAGGAGGCCAATAACTTAAAAAAATAAATAAATAAAACTAGAAGGATCCACAATTCCCAGTTTCAAGACTTACAGTAAAGCAAAGTGATTAGGTGAGTGTGGCACCAGAATGCAGACAGGCATAAATCAACAGAATAGAAGTAAGAGTAGAAATAAATTCTTGGGTCTGTGGTCAATGAATTTTCAGTGAAGGTACAAACATCACTCAACTAAGTGAATTTGCACCTCTGCCTCACACGCTATGCAAAAGTTAACACAGAGTGGATTGAAGAGGCAAATGAATAACTAAAGCTACACAATTATTAGAAAAAATTTAGGAGTAAATTTACATGACTTCCTTGTTTTTCAATGAAATTTTAGGTATGACATCAAAACTAAAGAAAAAGAGAAAAATTACGTATTGAGTTTCACCAAAATTTAAATCTCCCATGCTTCAAAGAACATTGTAAAGAATATGAAAGACAACCACTAAACTGGAAAAAAATTTGAAAATTATGTGTCTGAACTGTGATTTGTATATAAAGCATATAAAATAAATTATTGCAACTCATCATGAAAAGACAAGTAACCAAAGTAAACGTGGACAAAGATCTGTGCAGATATTCTCCAGTGAAATGCTAAAAGGTCAGTTAGTGCCTCAAAAGGTGTTTGGCATTATTAGTCTGACTGTCCAGGAAACGCAAATAAAATACAAAATGGTTTATCACTTCACACCATATAAGATGACTAGAATCAGATCAAATTTTGAAAGTATTAAAAAGGAAATTGATAAATCTGCCTGTTTTGCTGGTGGGAATTTAAAATTGTTCACTTTGAAAAATGTTCTGACAGCCACTCAAATAGTAAAACCAAGAGTAATCATAATGACCAGTCTATTCCATTTCTAGGTATAAATCTCTTGAGAATGAAAATACGTGTCCACACAACGGAATGTGGCTCAGACAGCAAAAGAAGCAAAGTGCTGATACGCACTGCAACACAGACGTGCCCTGAAAATGCAGGTTAAAGGAAAGAAGCAAGTCACAAAAGCACGTAGTATTTGATTCCATTAAAAAAGATCCGCAAGAGGCAAATACACAGACAATGTGTTAAGTAGTACTTGCTCAGAGTTAGGGTCTTGGACAGGGAGACAGTAATCACTAAACTGTTTTCTGAGAGGTCATGAGAATACTGTAAAGTCTATGATGGAGGTTCCACGTATTTGTGAATATACTAAAAACATCAACTGTGCACCATACTTTGAATGGATGAACTCTCTGGTATATGAATTATAGCTCAATAAGTTTTCTAAAAAAGAGATTTCTCAAGTGTGACTCCATGGTCTTCGACCTGAGCAAGATGAAGAATGATGTTAAACTTGAGATGAGAAGAAAATGTGAATGGGCAGAGAGAGAATTTAAAACTCAGCCCTTGGTTTTATGCGTGTGATGTTGTGTTGTCTCTCACGCACCTACATGAGTATTCTGAAGTGGGGCGCTGAGGATTCAAGCCTGCAGAGCAGGGAAATGGCCCAAATTGGTAACACCCAACTGACCACAGTTATTGGAGGTCTACGAATGTCATGAAGCTGAATGAATTAATGAGAGTCAACGCAGACAAAACCTGGAAGAAACCCAAGCACCAAGCTTTGGAGTTTTCAACTCTATAGAATGAAAACATAAGGAAAAATAGAGAACAGATAATATAATAGAGTAAAATGAGCAGATAATGATGCTCATAAATCAAAATTTTCTTGCAAACAGCTTTTGAATAAGCAGGAAATCATTAGCTGCTGCAAGCACCACTGGTAAACAGAAAACTAAGAATTGGATATCACAATTGAGAAGTGGTTCTGACTTTGATGAAAATCAACAGCAATGGAATCATGGGGAGTCAAAGCCCAGGAATATTGTGTCTAAGTGAAAATAGGACAATTAAGTCATAATCTTAATTCAATTCCTAAAATTTAAAGCAAATAAAGCATGCACGGTTGACTGGAACACACGTAGAATAATAATTGTTTCTAGTAAACTTACCAGAGTCCCTGTCAGGGTGGAACTGAGACATGCACTGTCCCAGTCCCCTCAAGACTGTGGAGGTTCCAGGAACAGCAGAATTTTGCTTTTAAAAACAGAATGGGAACCAGGCATGGCAGCACACATGGTAAGCCCAATGCTCTGGGAAGCTGAGGCAGAAGGATCTCAAGTTTTAGCCAACTTGGGCAACCTAATGACTTAACAAGACTGTCTCAAAAAGCCCAAAATTTTAAAAGGGCTTGGGAGACAGCTCAGTGCATAGACCTTGCCTTCAATTCACAGTGATACAGTGAAAGAAGGAAGGAAGGAAGGAAGGAAGGAA
>RJWM01038137.1:0-16944 GCA_004363535.1 Dasyprocta punctata | reverse complement strand
TTTTGTCAGGACTAAAACTGTTTCTTGTATTTGAATAATTTTGCCATGGCAATTTTCAACTGCTTTAGCAATAAGGAGACAGAGAGTTGTACATTAGAGAACTAAGTGAAGATAGAAACAACTGCAGGTGGATAAAAGTGGTGATTAGGGAGAAAGAGAAAATCATTTAAACTATCTGGGCAATTCTGTGAAATATCAGCTGATGTTAGTATGCAGATTGCATCTGATGCTCTCGTAAGTAATGTGTTTATAGAAAAACAACCATTTGCTCTAACTAAATGGTGGTGCATGCAACATTTCTGTAGATTATTTGTGCGGCATGCAGCATGATGCTGCTTCTCCTACTGAGCACGTTCTGCTTTAACTATGTATTCAGGAACATGTACGAGTCAAAAGTACATGGTAGGCAAAATATAGCAGCAAACATTTGTTTTAATTATATGGTTCCAAAATATGTCCTTTTAATATTTTTTGTAAATGATGGTTCATTGAGGTAACAAGGAAATAAAATCAAGCATTAAATATTATGTAATTATGAGCCTTCAGTCCTGCCTGTACTTCTAAAGCAAAAGCACATTTGTATTGAATTTTGATCTCATTTTATTCCTTTCATGATTGTTAGCTTTTCTGTTGAAACTTGTCCTAAATTAAGTTTAAGCTTCATTCTACAGTGTCAGGAAAATTGATAATGTTTATTTCTTAACATCATGCAATATATGTTCTTACTAACTGTATATTAATATTACCAAAGAAGGTAACAAAGGAGCTTTTAGCTTTCACCCTTTGTTGAATAAATCAAACATAAACATGGTCTGCACATGGCTTTTCAGTGAACTCTGCTATTTTATTTGTCTTCTGTCTTGAAGGTTTATTGCTTTACATGGCTTAAACTGACTCAGGGTCTGAACTGTTTAATCTTGATCTCTCATCCAGAATGTGTGAGAAAGTCAGATGCTAAAACTCCCTGCACATGCACAGTAAGTACAGTGTGTGCATTTAAATCATTCATTCCTTGCCACATGAGTTTTGATTTACCTAGTTGTTTTTGCAATTGTATTGCATTTCTAAATGATGACCTAAAATATTGGCTCTTTTCTAAGAGTTATTTTGTCTTCATAAGCAACTTATTGTAGTCTATGTACTAATTCTCTTTCCAGACTTTCCAAGAGAAAACCAAAGCAACAAGGAATTTTTAAAACATGTTAATCAATCCAAGCTAATGACTATCTAACAAAAATTTATATTGTTTTTATTTAAGGTTGCTTTGTCATTTGTTTTCAGTACTACCAATTTTGGGGTCACTGATTTTAAAATTTAACACTACTAATTGTAAAATTTCTGTTGTCTAAATGAGTGTACAGTTCTTTCAATAGCATGGATTAAATGTCTGTTTTTGTTTCTCTTGCTGAAATAGACCTGGAGTAATTTTTTAGGGAATGGAGAAGAGGAATAGCAGAAATAAACATGAAGCTGAACCTCAAAGAAAGCAAGAAATTCATAATTATTAAATACTGTTTTATGCCAGATGATGTGTTACAAACTTTTGCTATATACCTTGGATTTAACACGTGGTGAAGATACATTAATACTACATGATATGCATATTATTGTGCATATGCATATTAGACAACTTTAACATTGTGATTTAGCCTAAAATATTTGTCTGCACTACACTATTATGATTACAAAATTTTAAATTGAAGTCAGTTTTACAGACAATACATACAGGAGCTCAAAAGAAAGAGTAACCAGTATAGGACTGTTCTGAACAGATAATACTGAGATCACTGAGGCTAAAAGAGCAGCAGTGTCTTTATTACCATCTGTTTTATACAGAATTCAAGACATTTATAAACATTTTACATTTACAGTCGTAAGAGCCCTCTGTAATACATAGTTGAAATATTTATCTTGTAAAACAAGGTAAGTCAAAGTTAGAAAGATGAAATAAACATACCCCAAGTGACCTAGAATGAACCCTTATCCTCTGCTCCCAGCACACAAGAATAATTTACCTCATGCTCCAAACTGATCATGCTACTTCTCTTGTTTAAAATACTCTGATGGGTTCCAATCATACTTTAGATAAAATCTAAACTCCTCACCATAACCTATGGTATTCCAGGATTTGAACTTCTTCTACTCTGTGATCTTACTTTTTATTTCTTTCCATTCCCTAACGATATCCTAGATGATTGAATTAACCCATACGGTTGCTTTTCATATTATCTCTGTTGATAAATCTGTTTTTTAAAAAATTCTAACCTGTTACTGTTATTTTTGTAAAGCATACCAATAGCTCCTGTGAAAATGAAACAAAGAAATACATAAATTCTATTCATAATTTTTAAAAAATAGTTTAACAAAAACGTTACTCTGCTAATTTGCTATAAAAGCATCTCAATCAATTTTTATTCATAGTGAATCATTAACCACTACCCTTTGAATAGCACTGGTATGCCAAGATTTAAAGCAATGCTCGGAAGTAACAATGAATGTTAGTTATCACAGGATTCCCCAGCATTGCAAAGCTTACTTTCTTTTAAGGGAGAGGCTAGGCAAGGTTGGTTTGTTACCTAGAGCCAAATTCTGAAGGCGGAGTAGGAGGCTGCACACCTTCTCATTGTCTCTCTTACAGCAGAACTGTTAGCTCTGGTTCTTCCCTTTCCAAACTCTGTGGTTAAGCAAACTTCTACAGATAGATATATTAAACAGTAAATAAACATACTTTTGAGATAGGGAGACATTTTTTCCACAGATATTTTGCAATTGTTACATAGCTTCTTTGTTATTGCACTCTGTGTAATTTATTTTCAGGGAAGGGTACATTTATCTCAGAGAGAATTATTAAAAACTGAAGGCAAATGAGTTCAACCCTTTCTAACAGTGTGATCTTGATTACCTCTTTGTGCCAGTATTATCAAATTGGTAATATGGGAATAAGAATAATAAATAGTGTAATGGTTAGTCCAAAGGACTAAGATCAAGAATAAATAAGGATACTGAACTCATTGAATAAAGGGAATCCAAACAGAGATTATTTTTGATTAATCAAAACTTCTTTGTATATTTAAAAGGTACATTTTCCAAGTTTTAGATCTATCTCATATTGACATATTTCATCAGAAACACTCATATCTTTCTTAAAAATCAGCAAAACTGCATCATCTTTGAGATGGAACAGTTACCCTAGATTCCCTGGTGGTGAAAAGTTAGGGGATTCAGTAAGAGGAATACACCCGCTGTGCAGCAGGCAGCCATCAGTGAAGACTCAAATACTAGGAGCATCCAGCTCCTCCAGACCTGTGTATCAGCTACTTGAAGACGAAAACCTGCATGTTAGGGTTTTATTTTGAAGATGTGGAAGTCTTTCTTAAACTTTCTCGTAGAAATCCACTTCTCTACTTTCATTGAACCAGTCATCAGATAAGCATTGAATGCATGTTGTGAGTGCATATTTATAATGGAAGTACTTTAAAGATTACGTGGGAGAAATACGGTTTTACCTCAAAGAATGTATAATGTGATTCATAAAAACGCGTTAAATTAAACACCACTGAAAGAGATTTTAGTGATAATTCAACGATAACTGTAGTTGATATAAAACTATATGAGATTAATTGCTATTAAGTGATATCACTGTTTAGAAAATTATAAAGATTATTTCAACCTGTGGAGATAGGGGCAATTGTAATATTCTGGTTATTAAATACCTTGTGTATTTTGTTTTATTCACTAAGAAAGTGCATGGACATGTATTGTCCTCCATTTTCCCACATAGCTCAAAAGAGAACCACAAACATAGTGTTTTTGTTAAATATTTCTAGTAGAGGCTTATGGTCTTAATTTAACAAAGCCAGAAACAGGAGGAAGAACATAATACATCAAATTATCTACTTTTGTATGAAGTTTTCACAGGATGAATATCTTAATATATGTTTTAAAAGTGAAAATTTTAAAAAGAAAAATAGAAATAAAGCCTGATTTTAGAAGAATTAATACTATTTGAGACATCACATATTTCTTTTATGTAGGTAACATGTTTCCCAATTTTTTTTTATTTTAAAGAGAAAAAAGACACAGGCTCTCAAAACAAGATAAAGGGAGAATAACAATAATTAATATATTGTGTATTGTTATCTTCATAGTGGTTACTCAGAGGACAAGATACAGTATTTCATGCCCAATATGATTTTATTTCAAATTATTCTGTAGTTGCATTTGGATATTTTAGCATTAGCAATATCACAATTAAAGATGAATAATCGCATTCTATACAGATTGGCAAACACTCATATTGTATTGATGTTTCTGCGAACAAGTTAGTTAAAAGGCTCCTATGTATTCACAAGTGTAATCCTAATGGATTGAAACCTTGTTGACTTTCTAAACCCAGCAGCTCAATCAGGAGTATTACATTAAAATTATCAAGTAATTTTAACTTCAAAAAATACCTTTTAGTGTGGAATTTGAGACAAATTTAGTTGAGCAATGTGCACAATATTTGAAAGGTAGGTTAATTCTTCTGAGAATATGGACATAGTCTAATTGACCTCAAAATTCATATTTAGAGATTTGGATGTACAATTTAGCTTTATATTGAAAGAGAATGATCTTTGAAAAGTTTAGTTAATGTTAAAAATTAGCACCTTTTCAGGCTTAAAGCCAATTAGGACATTAGCATTTTCTTACTGTCAATTCTCTTTAACCTAATGTCTACAAGTATGGCAGTAATTAAACCTTTGTTATTTATCCAGTCAATCTATGGAATTTTCAAGTTCAAGACTACGTAATTAGTCAGATTTCATGATTTTTCCCTGACAAGACCATGTTATTCAATGTAACTTGTGTCTTGTTAGCACCATGTGATTAGAATGTTAGTCAGACAGTTTATTTTACCATTCATGAGAAAAAAAATGCTAAACCATTTACATAAAATGTCCTAAGAACTTAATTGAGATCTCTGTGGTATTTTCCAGTCAGTGTTTTGAAGTAGTTAATTCTGTCTCTGAGCATGATTTCCTAGGACCTGATTTTCACTGCAGTTACATAAAGACATTGCTCAAGTCTTCTGCTAGTAAGAGATAGAATTAAACATATTTTTAATAAAATGTGTTCATTTAGAAGACTATGAATATGGTGACAAAACACATTCTTTAGTTGCCCACCTAAAGTTGAGCTCAGTGGAATTCTCAAAATTTCTCTGTATCATTTTAAGAATGTGTTAATCAAAGAGGGTAGAAAAGTCAATGAAGTGTTTTTTAGAAAGTAACCAAAACAGTGTGAATAGTCAAAACTATTTTTTAATATTTGAAATTTACTTTTGATAAAGTGGAAAATGGGACTTCATTCTAAATTAGAGGCATTCATATCTTTGAAAATTACTTAACAGTAAAGGAAATTTACTTATCTGTGTGATATTTTTACATACTACCTTATTCAGATTAAGAAGAGAAACATAAATTTATAAATTTAGAAGTCAGCTATACTCAGCTACTTGAGCTGAAATTTGTAGCTTTTGATCTTTTAATGAATCATTCATTGTATTTTGGAATGGAGCTATTCAGTTCAGTCAAATAATATCAAAACAAAAAGTTGATATTCCTGGCTGCTGAAATAACAACAACAACAACAACAACAACAACGACAATAACAAAAGCAACAATAAAAACAAAATCATGTGTCCTGTGTAGGATTTGTACATATTTGACTATTTTATTTGTGGGCATAACCTGTATAGTGGAGATGAGTAAGTTTATTAATTTCTTTTAGCTATTGATTTATACACTTATTGGTGATATTCTATCCATGCCTAGATTTGTGAAAACAAAGTAACTTGAAAAGTTTGTAGTGAAAACAGGCTAAAACAAGACCTCCTTGCTGCAGATTGGTAACAACCTCCCATTTGTGACATTAAAAATTATCTATAGATGTTTCCCAACCCTGCTGAGGGCAAACTCATTCCTGATTGAGACCTGCTACCTTAAGGATACCCTGTATGGGCTGATGTATCTTTTATTTTCTGCATTAATTCATGGGTACTCGCTGTAGGAAAGACAACAAAAAATATAACAGTTCTGTTTATTTAAAGTTAAATAACGTTTTTGCTAAGTTAGGAGCGATTAACAATAGGATAACTGTGAAGTTCATCTTTTGGGCTGCCTTGTCAACAAAAGAGAAATGGAACACTTATTCAGGGAAAACAAAGCTCTTTCCTGTCAGCAAATTCTAAAACAAATTTTTCATCTTGGATATTTTTCTCCATTGATGCATAAAAAGATACAAATTTGAAACATAACGTTATATAGCTTATTTCTATTCCATGACTTTTTTGTCTAGCAAAGCTATCTGAAGGCTGAGCGCACATGGATGATATGCAATTGAAATCAGTTGTTCCTATGAAGTCTTAACTGCACCCAATTACCTGGCATTTGGGGGGAGGGTCAGGCTTTTGATTAGCACTAAATAACTGATTAAGATTTAACTGAAAATTATGCTTTCTGAGGAAAACTTAGTATATACAGTCTCTGTATTGCTGATAAAGAACTCACAAATTTGAAAAGCATGTAAAAAGCATCAGTACAAATAAAATTATACTGAATTCCATTATTACAACTTGGTGTAAATCAAATGTAAAGAGAAATATCTTAAAAGCATGCAGTAGAAAAGACGTATGAGTCATATTCAGGAGTATAATAAAAAGAGTGACAACTGACTTCTTACCAGGAACAATGGAGGCCAGAGCAAATGAAGAATTATCTTTTTTTTATTTTAAAGAGAACAAAACAAAACAAAACAAAACACAGAACAAAGCAGATCAGAACAAAACAATGCAAGCAACACAGGACTTCAAAACAAGACAACAGGAAATCAAACAGTGGCTACCATAATGTCTCTTGTTTTCTTAGAAATAATTGTCCATATCTTCACACACAATGAATTCAAACAAAACAAAATAGTATAAAACTGATAAAAACAAGAGAATGAAAGCATTACAGGCTTCAAAACCAGACAATAGGAAAATCAACAATGTAATGTCAACTGTAATGTCTCTTGTTTTCTTCAAAATAACTGTTCACACTTTCACACATATTGAAATCAAACAATACAAAACAGACTAAAACAAATCAAAACACAGAATAAAAGAATTATTTGACCTCACAACCAGATGATAGGAAATCAGCAGTGGCTGTCATAATGTCTCATTTTCTTCAAAGTAGCTGTTCATACCATCATATGTAATAAAATAAATTCTTAAATACTCTTTAGGAGAAGTTCTAGGCATCTATAAGCCTATTCATGTACATCTATCCTTTCTGTATTAGAGGGTAAAACAAAATAAAACAACAAATTGCAAGAAAAACAAGAAACAAAAGAGACTACTAAACGATAATAAGAAAGCCCCAAAACTATAACAATACAGGCTTGCAAAGCAAGGTGGTTGGAATATAACTAAGGTAGTTATTTTGCATAGTTATCTTCAAAAGAGTTACTCAGATTACCATATGTAAACATCCGAAATTGATCTAATCCTATGAATGTTAACTGTTTTGTTCCAAGAACTAATAGAATTAGTAATACAATCATCTTAGCTATCTTAAGTGTATATGTAAAAATTTATATCTTTTTTCTTTTCTCTTCCTTCTTTTCTCCTTTTCCCTATCTGAATTATATTTTTCCCTTTGGGTAGTTTGTTACCCTTTAACAATATTTACTGAAGATTTTGTATCTTATTTACTCTTTCAGTTTCTTACACTAGGGAGACAATACAGTATTTACACATATGAGTTTGATTTATCTCACTTATGAGTGTGGTCTCAAGTCGCATCCATTTACCTATAAAAGCCTCAATGTGATTCTTCTTTATAGCTGATAGTACTCCACTGTATAAAAATACCACATCTTTTTATCCATTCCTCAGTTGATGGGCATTTAGGTTGTTTCCAAGATTTGGTTATTACAAATTGTGCTGCTATAAACATGGGTGCACATATATCACTGTGATATGATGTTTTCAGTTCTTTTGAGAATATGCCCAGTAGTGGAATAGCTGGGTCAAACAGGGCTTTCAATCACAGCTTTTTGAGGAACCTCCAGACTGATTTCCAAAATGGTTGCACCAGTCTACACTCCCACCAACCATGCAGGGGAGTTCCTTTTCCCTAACAGCCTCTCCAACATTTGTTATTGGTGTTTTACTTGATCCTGGCCATTCTTTTTGGAGTGAGATGGAATCTCACTGTTGTTTTAAATTGCATTTCTCTAATGATCAATGATGCTGAACATTTTTTCATGTATTTATGTGCCATGTGTATTTCTTCAACTGAGAAGTGTGTATTCATCTCAGATGCCCATTTTTGGATTGGGTCATTGAATTATGGGGGTCTGATTTTTTAAAATTCTTTATATGTTTTAGATAGAAGTGTTTTGTCTGAGGGACAGTTGACTAAGATTTTTTTCCCGGTTCATGGGTTTTATTTTCACTCTGTTGGAAATTTCTTTTGACATGCAAAAACTTTTTAATAAGATGAGATCCCAGTTGTTGATTCTGGGTATTTCCTATGCAGTTTGATTTTTGTTCTTGAATTCTCTGCCTACCCCTATGTCTACAGGATTTCTACCTACTTTGTCTTCCAGCAGATTTAGTGTTTGTGCATTAATATTTAGATCTTTGATCCATTTTGACTTTAATTTAGTGCATGGTGATAGGCATGTGCCTAGTTATAGTTTTTGGCATATGGAAAGCCAGTTTTTCCAGAACCACTTATTAAAGAGGCTTTCTTTCTTCCAGTGGACATGTTTGACCCCTTTGTCAAAGAGGGGGGCTAAGTGTGTTTGTAGTTGTGGTTGTATCTTCCAATCTGTTCCATTGATCTTCAGGTCTGCTTTCATTCCAGTACAATGCTGATTTTATTACAGTAGTTTTGTAGTATAACTTCAAGTCAGGGATTGTGATGCCTCCTGCCTTGTCTTTGTTGCCCAGAATTGCCTTTGCTGTTCTGATTCCAGATGAATTTTAGGAATGATTTCTCTAGAACTGTTAGATATGCTAATGGTATTTTGATTGGAATTGCATTAAATCTGTATAACAATTTTGGGAGAATGGCCATTTGCATGATGTTTGGTTTTTCCTATCCATGAACAGGGAATGTCTTTCCATTTTCTGAGATCCTCTTGGATTTCTTTTTTCAGAGTATTGAAATTTTCACTGAATAGATCTTTTACTTCCCTTGTTAGATTGACTCCTAAGTGTTTTATTTTTTGGATGCTATTGTGAAGTGTGTGACTTCTCTTATTTCTCTCTCAGTGAGTTTGTCATTTGTGTACAGGAATGCTATTGATTTTTGAGGGTTGACTCTGCATCCAGATACACTTAATTTGGTTATTACACTTAGAAGTCGTTTAATGGAGACTTGGGGGTTTTCTATATAGAGTATCATGTCACCTGCAGATAATTATAATTTAACTTCTTCTTTTCCTATCCTTATTCCTTTTATTTCTCTCTCTTGTCTAATTGCTCTGGCTAATGTTTCTAGCACTATGTTGAATAGGAGTGGTGATAATGGACATCTTTGTCTTCTTCCTGATTTTAGAGTAAAAGCTTTTCAGTTTTTGGCCATTTAATATGATGCTGGCTGTTGGTTTGTCATAGATGGTTTTTACTGGATTGAGGTAAAGACCATCTATTCTGATTTTCTGTAGGGTTTTTCTCATGAATGAATGCTGGGCTTTATCAAAAGCTTTCTCTGCATCTACTGAGATAATCAAGTGATTCTTATTTTTGTCTCTATTGATATGGTGTATTATGTTTATTGATTTGCCTATGTTGAACCATCCCTGCATTCCTGGGATGAATCCCATTTGTTCGTGATGTATAATCTTCTTGATGACCTGCTGCATTCTATTTGCCAGTATTTTATTGAGGATTTTTGAATCTATGTTCATAAGGGAGATTGGCCTGTAGTTCTCTTTTTTGGTTGGGTCTTTCTCTGGTTTTGGTAAGAGGGTCATACTTGCTTGCAGGAATGAGTTAGGGAGAATTGCTTCCCTTTCAATTCCATTGAAGAGTTTGAGGAGTGTTGGCATTAAGTCTTCCTTGAATTTCTTGTAGAATTGAGCTGTGAATCCATCAGGAACTGACTTTTCTTTGTTGGTAAGGTTTTAGTTACATTTTTAATTTCATTAAGTGAAATTGTGTTATTCAGCAGCCTTACATCTTCTTGATCCAGCTTTGGCAATTCATATGTTTCTGGGAATCTGTCCATTTCTTCTGTGTTATCAAATCTATGGGAGTAAAGATTTTCAAAGTAGGTATTGCTGATCTTTTGTATTTCCTTACAGTCTGTAGTGATTTAGCCCTTTTCGTTCCTTACTGCATGAATTTGAGTTTTTTCTTTCCTTTTTTTAATAAGGTTAGTCAGGGGCCTATCAATTTTACTTATTCTTTCAAAGAACCAACTCTTTGATTCATTAATTCTTTGTATTGTTTTCTTAGTCTCTATTGTGTTATTTTCTGTTCTGATTTTTATTATTTCCTCCTTGCTTTTGGTTTTGGGCTTGACTTGCTCTTCTTTTTCTAGATGTCTGAGGTGTAGCATCAGGTTGCTTATTTGTATTCATTCTGTTTTCCTGATGTGGGAATTCATCACAATAAATTTTCCTCTGAGCACTGCTCTTGCGGAATCCCACAGGTTCTGGCAAGTTGTATTTGTATTTTCACTTGCTTGTGGATATTGTTTAATTTCTTCTTCAATTTTTTCTGTGACCCATTGATTGTTCAGGAGTGTATTATTTAATTTCCATGTGTTTATGGAGTTTTTGCAGTTTCTTTTGTCATTAATTTCTAGTTTCATGGCACTATGATCAGAAAATATGCAAGGAATAATTTCAATTCTTTTGCATTTTTTTAAAGCATGTTCTATGGGCTAGTATATCATCTATTTTAGAGAATATCCCACGTGAAGCTGAGAAGAATGTATATTCTGATGCTGCATGGAACACTCTGTACACATCTACTAAGTCCATTTGTTTACAAGTTTGATTCAGTTCTGCTATTTCTTTGCTGATTTTCTGTCTAGTTGATCTATCTCTTTGTGTTAATGGGATATTAAGGTCTCCTATTATAATTGTGTTATTGCTTATTTGATTTTTCATTTCTATTAATATTTGTTTTGTATAGCTGGGTGCTCCCATATATGGTGCATATATGTTTAAGATTGCTTTCTCTTCCTCATGAAGTTCTCCCCTAACTAGTATGTAATGTGTTTCTTTATCGCTTTTGAACATTCTTGGTTTGAAGCTCCTATTGTCTGCAAACAGACTAGCTACCCCTGATTTTTTGAGTTCCCATTGCATTGAGTATTGTTTTCCATCCTTTGACTTTCAGTCTATGAATTTCCTTTTGCATTAGATGGATTTCTTGTATGCAGCATAGGGTTGAATGCTGTTTCTTGATCCATTCTGCCAATCTGTTTCTTTTGATTGGTGAACTGAGGTCATTTACATTAATGGTTATAACTAATATATATTGGCTTATTTTTATCATATTATATTTTTTCTGTTGGTTTTTTACCTTTCCCCTCTGTTTAATTGTTTGCCTTGCCTAGTTTTTTTTTTCTGGTGTTCTTGAAGTCATAGTTATTTTTCTGTCTATCTAGAATATCTTTCAGTATTCTTTACAGGGTTGGTTTCGTGGTCATGAAGTCCTTCAGCTCTTCTTTGTCATGGAAGTATCTTATATCTCTATCAATTTTGAAGGACAGTTTTGCAGGGTACATCAATCTGGGTTGGAAGTCATTTTCTTCTAGGATTTAAAATATCTCACTCCATGCTCTTCTTGATTTCATTGTGTGTGTTGAGAAGTCTGCTGTGATTCTGATGGGCTTTCCTCTATTGGTGACTTGTCTCTTTTCTCTAACAGCTTTTAATATTCTGTTCTTATGTTGAATTTCTGGGATGTTTATTATATGTCTGGTTGTAGATTTATGGCTAATTGGAGTTCTATATGCTTCACTTATCTGCATGTCAGTTTCCTTTCCCATGTTTGGGAAATTTTCGGCTATTATTTCTGTAAATAGTCTTTTGATATCATTTGTACTGTCACCTTCTTTTTCGTCTACACCTATCAATCTTATATTTTTTTCTTTGCATCATCTTGCAACTGTTGAATTGCTACTTCCTTATTCTTTGTTATTGTTAAAAGATCTTTCATTTCCTGTTCACTAGTTGTGATCTTGTCTTTGAGGTCTGAAAGTCTACCTTCACATTCATTGAGGTGGTTTTCCCAGCTTTCAATGGAGTTTTTGATTTCCTGGATATCTCTTTGCATTTGTTTCTTGAATTCTTTGTCCTTGTATTGTTCATTCAATGTTTCTATTTTTTTGCAGTGCTCCTGAATTTTTTAAACTATGTCTTCTTTAGATGTGTTCAGCATTTCTTTTATTATGTTTATTATTTTTCTTTTACCTGGGAGATTATTTCTGATCTCAGTTCCTTTACAGCTTCATCAACTTGTTTCTTTACTTCAGTTGCTATCATTTCAGAAGTTTCAGGTGTATGAATTACATTGTCTTCTATGTCCATGTCTCCTAGGCTTATTTGGGATGGGCTGGAGGTTTGAGATTGCAGTTTGCTCTTTTGTTTTGTCATTTGGCTGTATTTCCCAGATGATTGAACGGGTCCCTATCAGGTTCTGAGTGAGGTGCTGAGATTGCACAGTTGGATAGGGTTCACTGTGTAGGGTTTTGGCTCGTGCCACTGCATGCAAGTGGTTCCCTGGCCACTTGGGATCACTGGCCAGGGCCCAGTCAGGCCCCAGGGGACCTACCTGAAGGTCCTCAGCTGATCTGGCACACTGGACAGGTCCCTACCAGGTGCTGAGCAAAGTGCTGAGCTTACACAGCTGGATGTGGTTCACTGTGCAGGGCTTCTGCTCACACCACTGAACACAGGTGGGTCCCCAGTCACTCAGGGTACACTCACAAAGAATTATCTTTAAAGCATGCAAGGGGAAATTAGAATTTTTATGTTAGAATTCAATATCTACCCAAAATATCCTACAATCACAACAGTAAAATAAATACTTTTCATACAGAAAGCTGAGAGAATTCATCACCACCAGACCCATACTATAAGAAATAATGTTTTTTTACAATGAAGAGAAAAAATTCTAGACAAAAACTGTAATATATGAGTCCATATTCTCTGGAAATTTTCTTAGTTCAGATCTTCCTGTCTCAACTACTGTGAACAACATTACTAGAGTCTGATATACAACATGCAAAAAGGTTGACAACTTTGAGATATTTAGTTTCATTGTTGTTTGTCTTGAAGATATTCTATGAAGACAAGGTTGTAAACTTACTGCTCTAATGAAAAATACAGTTGTTGTATTTCTTTGTTTATTTTAAGAAAATTCAGAGAAGTATTTGAGATGGCACCTTATTGTGATTATTTATCAAAATGTGGTTTGAGTGTAAAATATCAACAGTGGTTTGCATTGAATTAAGTATTATCAAATAATTGAATTTGAGGTTACTTTGTCCCTCACAGAGTTCACTGGCTCTGAAGTACAGAGCAGCATTAAAGGAAATTAGGTCCAATGGTTTTACAATTAAAAGGCTAGAAGTTTAAAACCCAGAAGCACAATCTTGCCTTTATTTCATTTTGAACTTTGCTAAAAGTTGCACCACTTTTTTTTCATATTTGCAAGGAATTACATTCTTCAGTGGCAAAAATATTAGTAAATTTATTTTATTTTCAACCAGATTTGTCTCTAGTTACACATAATGTTTGAATACTTCTGTCACATGCTGAATTACTTCGCATTTATTGTTTAATCAAAATACCTTTAGACATTGGTCTTTCTGCATAATAAACATACAAGTGTGTGATAATAATTTAATAACAAATGATTAGGTTAGAATTTTCAAATTCTTTTAAAAATATAAAATGAAACAAAAATACAGTGAACCATACAAAACTAACATGTATCTTAGTGAACTACTAAAAGTAAACATCTTAATAGGTAACATCTGTGTTGAGAAATCAATTCTTCAGACAATTAAACCCTCACTGTGCTTCTTCCTATTCACATCCCCTCAAAATTAACAATTACGCTGACTTTATGGTACTTTTATTTATTTACAATCTTATCATCAATGATTACTTCCTCAACTTTCTACTTTAATCTTGCTCATTAAAAAAAACCCCTCAATATCTCCATTAAGTTTCATAATCAAAAAGTTGTTACTCCAATCACTTTCTTTCCCTTTTATCTTTTAAAACCTTAAGCTATTTCACCTGTAGAGCCTTGCATACCTCATACTGTGCTGATTTCATACTTGGTCCAGTTCAACTTGTTTCTCTGTCATTTGTATTTCCAACTGGTCGTTGAATCTGCAAACTTGATCAAATTCATGTTGAATTCCTTGGCAAGATTACAGTGGTAAGTATTTATTGTTTAACTGACTCATTTTTCAGGAGATACATTAAGTGTGGGCCTGTTTCTTTTTATGAATTTGGTAGTTTTTGATGCTCATGGCCTAGATCCAATAATTTATTGTCATTGCAAAATGGTGATAGTACAATTTTATCATTTACTTTAAATGTAATATTTGGAATGTTTTAACAAAAAGCTCCTTCTCTTTATCTACTTGTTATCTAGGAGAACAGTTCATAAAGAAAATGAAGGATAAATGTTTGATTCTTTAAGCCCATTAGAATTTAAGACACTGAGTTTTAAGGTGATTAACCAATTTCAAATCATTTTCTGAAAGTGACCAATGTTTTTTTAAGGATGACTTATTAATTAATAAGTTTCGATTCTTATCCTTATCACAGCTCAAATTTTGGACAATGGGCATCTCTTCAAGTTGGTTCTTGTGTTCCCAACACATATTTTTTCCTTGTTATGTAGTATGACAAGGTGTTCCAGGTTTATCTTGGACATTTTTTTCTAGATCTGAAGAAATTATAGATCAATACTATTTTCTGGATATAGAAAATGCTCATTATTACTGGATCAGTCACTGATTGTAGGCTTCTCAGTGAACAGAGAATTATCTGCCTTTTTATCCAAAGATAACATAATTGAGAGGGTCAAAAACAATATTTTCAATTCACATTCAGGATTGTAGTGTTTCTGCATATACTTTTTGATATTGGATCTATTCTTTTTTTCCTTTACACTAAGCATAGTAGTTCTTGAAAATACAACAGAGGTGATGATTAGAATATTCCTAAATTATTCATTTATCTCAAATTATACATAAAGAGCCTCAGGATAATAATAACAGTACTACTACCATCAATTTTATTTTTGCTTTTGTTCTCCCCATGTTATTTTTCTTGTTATAAATGCTTGTACTGTATCTACTTGGTCAGAGCATATAGCCATACTTTAATTATAGTCCCTTCCTCTTAATACTCATTTAGTGTGAGTTTTACAGGTAATCATGAGAATTTATTTTGAAGCTTCCTAATTGTTTTAGTTGATTGGATTTTAGCCTGTTATAAATTTCTCAGGCAAAGTTTGTGGCTCCCCTATTCTGAATTTTTGAATGTTGATAGCATTTGGTCTTTACTTTTGTAATTGAACTTCAGTGTTTTCTAACTATAAAATCTTTGGCATATGTACTCCCTGTCTGTCTTAAATATGTTATTCCATTTTCTGAAGGCAGAAAGTATTGATGTTATAAAGTCTGATGATTATCTAATTCTTTTCTTTAGAAGTCACTTTTCCCCTTTGTCTAGACTCCCAATAGACTTTGCTTTTTAAGTTCAGTAATCTTACTAAATGATATTTTGATGCTCTGTCAGGTACATTTAGTATTTAGTTTTAGATCTTTTATAGAGTACTTTTATTTCAGGTATGTTTTCTTGAGTTACAAAAAACAGTAATTATTCTGGTTTGTTGCTTTTGTTTTCCTCTGTTATTTATATCTTGAATTGTTTTTGTCTGTCTTCAACATGTCACTTTTACTTACTATTGTTTATCTTCTCTACATGTCTTCAAGTTTTTCATGCTTTTCCACTTTTTATTCTTCTTTAGATATTATGCACAGTACTTGTTTTTATCCTCCTTCTAGTTAAGTCTTCTTTCCTGAAGCTATTTTTCTTTGGTATATAATTCTGTCTGGAGTTTCATCAACTCATGGGGTTTTCCTAATTCTAATGCACGTTACTTCTTTGTAGTTTGCATCCTTTTCTCATGATTAAAAAATTTAGCTTGTTTCAGAACAATAGGTTAGTTAGGGATTGATTTGTGGACATTTCTCTCTGGCATATGTTTATTTTTTGAGGATGTTACAGTATTCCTTGTTCTGTTTCCTTTTATAACTTTTCATGGGATTTGACCTTGATCCTTTCTATTGCTCATATTTATGCAAAATTAATTTCCATGCTTCTTTAGAAGAAAGTACAGATACTTTTTATAACTTCACTGGGCTTCCTTTTCTCTTGGGTCATATTTTAAAATATGGTGTTTCTTGGCTTTTTCCTTTCCCTATTGTTATCTACATCTTGTTCTTTGCCTCTGCTATCCTTTTCCAGTCCACTGATGAAAGCACTCCCAGCTCTTTCTCCTCAGTGTTGCCCCCTGAACTGTTATCTGGATCCTGGCTAGGCAGTGTGAGACTTTGAAGGTCATACTAATTCTGTTAGTTCAGAACCGATCTTTGGCTCTCATGTGCCCAGTTACTGGTTTGGACCTATCATTCTCTGTGAGCTGTTGTTCTCACACTGGTCACTGTGCCTTCTAGCAAATACCTGGTGGTAATCTTGAACTTCTGTTCTTGATCATTCGTAGGACCTTTCCACTCTATTTTCTCTGTCATAGTCACATATATCTTAGTTTTGTAGCCATTACTGGTTCATTACTACTTACTTGTATTTGAAGGTTTGGGATCCTTGTCAGTGAGTGTAAATTTGATCGTGGGTTTTAGG
>RJWM01038136.1:0-16945 GCA_004363535.1 Dasyprocta punctata | reverse complement strand
GTGCATACTAGAGCAAAGTGGTTCACTTAATGCCATTCAGGAAGCAAAAGAGAGACACAGGGAGAGGCCAGGCTCCCAAATTTCCTTCAAGACTACTCCCCACAAATGATACAACTTCTTTCGAATCAAACTGACTTCTTAAACTTCCCACAACCTCTTAACAGGGTCACCAAGTGACTGATGACCAAGCCCTTAGCACAAACGCCTTTGCAAGACACTTAAGGTCCAAGCTGTAACAGGTCTTATACATCTTGTACAGTTTATTCTTGATTATCACAGCTTTGTTACCTACCGTTCCATGAAGATATGCCTTCTCTTTTTAGAATACTAAGGGTGCATAAAATGGAGAAATTTTGGGTAATATCAAAGTTAATTCTTTAAATATACTGATATAATTTAATTTTCTTACATGTAAACAATAAAATATCTAAAATTATATTAATTTTTAGATGTAAACCTTTCATATACAAAGTAAATTACACTTGATCTTAATATGTTTTTCATGTGAGTACATTGCTCACTTTGATTAACTATGATTATTAACTAAGTTTTTGTTTCAAATATATATGCTATGTGTATTTGCTATGTTCCATTAACATAGCAGTCTGGATAGATTTTTGCTTTACAGTATTTTTAATTGACACACAATAATTGAATACATTTATTGGGTACTATTGTGTATAGTGACATAAGATTTTGATGCATGAATGTAATGTGTAATGATAAAATCATGATAATTATTATTTCCATTATGTTATATATTAATCATTTCTTGTACTGAAAATATTCAGTGTCCTTTTGAGAGTTTTTTTGATAAGATATCACTAGAAATAAAAATAGGAATGTTTCTTATATATTCTCTGAAAAATAATAAAACAGAAATATTTTCTCCTTCGAGCGTTTAACAGAACTTGCTTTAAATATTTGGGTGTTTTTTATTTTTCTGGAAAGATACAAAAATAAGTATTGAATTGCAATAATTTTTGTAATTCCATTTCATAATATTCTGGAACCACTAAGGTTTTCTATTTGCCTTTTATGAGATTTTAAAAGGATTTTTTTCCTTCTTGGGCTTAAACCTAATGGCTTTGACTTGTTGTAATAGCTCCATTGTCATTGTAATCTCGGTGCTGTCTTTTTTCACATTCTTAATATTGTTTATTTGCCTGCTCTCTTTTTCAGCCAAATAAATCTGTAGTATTTTCAGGCATTTTAAAATTGTATTAGTCTTCTCAAAGAACCAGCTTTGGTCTTACTATTTTGAGAAAGGGAGAGAGAGGAAGTTGGTTCTTTAATTCTAGGAGTAGTATTATTACTTTTTTCCTCCAACTTTTTAGGAGGTCATTTGGCTATATTATTCCTAGCCTCTTAAATTGGATGGGTAATGAACAAATATTCTTCTTTTTTATGTTGAGCATTTTAGGTAATCAGTATTTCTCTAATAAGGGCTTTCCCAAAATGTAATGTGCATTATAATTATGACTCATTTCATTTGACTTTCGTTTGTATTAATTTATTTGACCAGTGAGTTATTTAGGGCCATATTTTAAACATTTTAGATGTTTCAAACTTAATTGCATTGTACTAAGAGGATACAGACTATCAGTTACTGAGACTTTGAAATATGTTGCAAATTAAATCATTGCTTAGTGCATTTTTGGTTTTCTAACATTCTACATGCTTGAAAACAATATGCCCCAACTTTTGGATATGACTTTTTTCTCAATCCATAAGATCAAGCTTATCAATTCTGCAGTTCAAATCTGCAGTATTCTTCTGTATTCTCTGCTTCATCTCTCCGTTACTCAGATAGGTATCATCAACTGAGGATTTTTCAGTTTATTTATGTGGTCATATGCATTTTTCTTAGTACATTTCAAAATACAGTTTTTAGCTTATGTAAGTTTAGAAGTGAATTGCGTAAATCTCTTGGCAATATTCAGGGATACTCTTTGGTGGTTTTTTTTCTTTCACCCTGAAAATCTGTTTGACTTAGTATTAATATGGATTATAAACAGCTTTTTGGAAAAATTAATTATGTCTCTATTATGCCTTGTAATTTAGTATTCTTATGGTTTAGATGTACTGTTTGAAAACAGCAAAGACTGGAATTTACTTTCTGCACGACATAGTAGTTTCTTACCTTTACCCACGGTTTCACTTTCATTGATTTCAGGTATCCATGGTCAAATATGACCTGAAACTGTAACTGTAGTGCAATGAGAACCTAAAACATTGTGAGATAGAATTAAAATAAAGTGTGATCTTTCCTTGTCATATGTCAATTAGACTGGAGTAAGAAAGGTTAAAGCACAGATCTGGGTGTGTCTGTGGATGACTGACATGGAGTCCCAGCAAACTGAGCCTGGAAGCCCCACCTCGGATGTGGGTGGCACTGACCAATAGGCACGTAGCACCCGTCTTGCTGAAGTTGCCCTCTCCCTTGACTGTGACATCCTAGAAATCATAGGTGGGAACCACACAGGCAATGATCTTCAGGTCACCTCTAGGAGCTGCAAGAGGCTTCTGACTGATAAGCAGTGAGAAACTGCAGCCCCCAGTCCTACAACCATTTGTAACTGAGCTTTATATAATTCTAAATAATTACAGTGAACTTTGAAGTGGACCCTTTGTAGCCATGCCTTGGATGAGACCATAGCAACAGCCAACAGCTTGATCGTGGCTTTGCCAACATTGTAGATAAATCAAGCTCAGACTCCTGGAGTACTGTTGTAAACTGGTGCTGCTTTGATGACAATACCATTAGACAGCAAAAGAAAACTAATAGATGGAAAGCTCCATGCCAAAAAACCTATAACCATTCTTCCTGCATCCATTCTTCTCAGCATGTCACCAGCAAGTATCTTCTGAACATCCATTTAGCCTTGAGGGGACCTGGATCAGTGGCCCCAAATAGGCAGGGGTTGGGTGAAGCAAGAGCATTTCTCCAATAGTCCCTCTCTTTCTGCTTTATTATTGCTGTTGTTTTGAGGTGGATTGAACCCAAGGCCTCACACATGCTGGGCAAGTGCTCTACTCCTACGCGATCCCCACAGCCCTGTTATTGTGTTTAACTGAACATGGATATGCACTTACAACTTTGTCTCTTATTCCAGGCCCAGTCCACTCCCTGCATACACACTAGTTAAAAATAGCTGCCTATCTGCTACTGTCAGACCAAGGGCTCCTTCCTGTTTTCTTCACTTTCTCCCTCTAGTTCTTTTAGCGCTGGTAAAGCAGAAAGAAGCAGGAGAATTAATTGATTGTCATAGGCCATATTGGGAAGGGAAGTCCCTCTCACAACACTGTTCTCTGTCTTGGGCCTGGAAATACCTCTATTTCCTTCTTATTCTCAAATGATAGTTACACTGTTTATAAATATATGGAGGATGAAGATTAGCTTTCTATTTTGTTGCAGATATTAGATCACCTTCTCCTGACTTTGACGACTGCTGGTAAGATTCCAGCCATACGGGAATTCTCATCTGCACACAGGGCAAGTGTGCCCCTAACACCTTCATTGCCGCCCTACCCCTGCTGCTCCCACGGTCATCTTGGCCTTCGATCTCCTGCGGGTGAAGTAGGAAGTGTGCAGTGTGAATTTCCTTTATTGCTGTGTGTGGCATTTGTTACCTTTTCTTAAATCTGAGAAATGAGGCTTTTCACTGATTCTGAAAAATTCTGAGTCCCTCACTCTTCAAGTATCGTTTCTTCAACACAGATATTTGCCCCTTCTGAAACTATAATCATAGGTATGTTAGACCCTATTATCACTTCCTAATTTATCTTTCTCTGTTTTCCATCTGTGTGTCTCATTGCCCTGCATCCTAAGCAGTTTCCTTGAGTGTTATTTTTTTTAAGCATTTTTCTTCACCTTGTGTTAGTCTGCAAAGCTATTCATCCACTGAGTGTCTAATAGCTATCACTACATTTTTTCAGATTGTTTTACTGAAACTTCCTGGTTATTTCTGATAGTCTCTTACTTATGTATCATACTATACTATCTTTCATTTGTAACAGTAAATTACTACTTTTATGGTCTGTTTAATTTATTTAATTTATTTGAAATATCTACTTTTTAGTGAGATAGATTTTTTTTTTAAATTGTGTGATCCAGTTTCTGGGGACACTGTTGTTTTATATTATTTTATTTTTGTTTGACTTTTGCACTCAAGTTTAGAATGTTTTTGCCCAGAAAAGATGTGCATTTGATTTTGTAAGTCAACTGAATTCAATTTTAAACTAGTGACCTATGACTTTCATGAGAGAGACACATAATTTTTGTCTTCTACTTCACATAGAGTCAAAAACAATCAACAAACCAACCAACAAGTAGCTTCACTATCTTCTTTCATGTTTTGTCCTGGTTTCCATCTGAACTGCCCAGTTACATGTGTAGGATTTGGTCTTTTTCCCCTATACACAAGGTCTCTTGAAGTCCAAGCTCTGGACCATCAGGAATCAGCAGGTGCTAAGGGTAGAACTGTAGCTTCAGCCATTCTTTTTCTTTCTGGATTTGAGCATTTCCATCTTTTCTGAATGTCTGGAATCATGCTTACTCATCTGCCAACTCAATAATGCATTTGAAAACACTCTTAATGCACTGTATACAGAAATTTTAGCTTCTTATGCCAGAAATGCTGTCCAGATCTCACATAATTGTCCAAGACCATATGTGTGCGTATAATGAAATGTAGGCATTTGTTAACTCCTTCCTTTTTTTATAAGTTGTTTACTGAGAAGCCGCTGTCTGTACAATACTTTTAATGGGCTGTGGACATAAAAAGCTGGCAGAGACTCTCGTGAAGCTTACTGAGAAACATGCTGGGAAGACCAGTTCAGTATGAGTCATCAAAGAGTGAAAGAGATACAGGAGGCTCTGGGAGTGCTTACTACAAGACTGGATTTAAACTTGAGAGCTAGCCGGTAAGAATGTTCTGGAGAAAGTGACATCTGACACTGCACAGAGCAATGCATTTCTTTTAAAACGTTTTCCTTATCTTTGAGCTTCCTTTTGCAACTACCCTGACAAAATGCCTCTTTTCATTACTGTAAGATCCTCTTATGAGACCTTCTGATTATGGCTTTTTCCTAAGAATGATAAGAAAAGAAAGCAAATTAGGAATAGATGAGGCATTACTCTTGTGTTATTTAACAGCATTTTATTTTATTTGTCCTATTTTTCTAGAGTCCTACATCTCAAATGTCAACTGAAATGATCATACCGCCCTCTGGAGGAATGATTTCACCATGGTTTTTCAGTATGCACAAATTTTTGAGGCAAAAATATTTGTCTAAAATGTAGCTGAAGTTTGGAAAGAGAGAAAAGAGAGGCAGAGATAGACATACATATATATACGTATATATATATATATATATATAGAGAGAGAGAGAGAGAGTGAGAGAGTGAGAGAGAGAGAGAGAGAACAATTGTATTAAAGCTTCTAACCTAGCTATAACTGGACACTGGATAAGTGTGATTACTATTTTTGGCCTTATAAAGTTATACTAAATTAAAATTTTTTTAATCTTCAGAGATCTTAGAGAAAATATTTGGAAGTGATGTAATATTGTACAAGAAAGTAACATAATTGCTGGATACAAGAGTAAGATTTTTTTTTTTTTATTTTGGTTTAATTTTTTTTTCTTGGCAGTGCTAGGGATCAAACCGAGGGCTCCATGCATGCGAAGCAAGTTACCCACTCCTGAACTATGTCCCCAATCCCAAGAGTAGGGATTTGAAAAAAAGTTTAGACAGACATCAGATTTTTTTTTTATCTCACTTACTTTGTAAACTTTTTTTGGAGTGAAGGTTAGAAGTCCAGGATAAAATAATTATATCATTTTTGATAATATAAATTTTGTTACTTTCTACTGAGGTCAAACGATATTGGTGGTATTTTAAAAAGTTTAATAAACACTGATTTTTGATGTTTTGGCAAATCAAGACGTGAAAGCAGTTTGCTATGAGTCAGATCAGACACAGGGAAATGGACCGGGACTTGCAAGCACATTAAACAATTTAAATCCCACTTTGTTATCTGACAGCTTTGGAAGAGGCACTTAAATATGTGGATGGCAGCTTCATATTCATCAAAAGATGGCTGTGACACCTACTCAGGCAACTGCTGGAAAGTGCTCTCAAGGCCACGGGCACCAGGCAAGGAAGTGGAAACTGCCAACCAAGAGAATGGAGTCTTAGTGGAGATTGCAAGCACATTTCAAGTGGTGGTCACAACTCAGTGGATTGTGAACTCAAGTTCCCTGGGTTGCTCAAGTATGAGACTCAGAATCCCTCCAGGGAAAATGGCTCCACATCTGCTTGCTTCCAACTCTCTCCTCCCGATGCTGCTTCTAGGTCATAACCTGCACACTGATGCAGTGACACATTTACAGAAACCTGTTTCCAGAGAACAGAGCACTAATGATGAAAGCATTTTCACCAAAATAAGACCCAACAAAGGGAGCAGGGTCAGCTCTGAGGAAAGTTTCACTCACCATTGACCACTTAGCATGATCAAGCCCATTCGGGAACCCTTCAGAAATTTAGGAGTCACTGTTAAGTCTGGAAAAAGGATGAGTAAAAAACTCCAGCCAAATTCAGATTTATATTTTCATATGGCATCCAGATAGGATGTTTCTTGGCATACATTTAACCTTGGCTATTGTAGTTTTGAATTTCCAGTGAAGCATTACAAACATTTGAAGCAGAGCACTTAGAATTAGCAAAAGGATAAGGATTCTCATACTTTTAATAAAAAGTCATTTAATACCTATCTTTAATGCTATCATTCACAAGGTTTTTTACTGGGCAGATATTTATTTTCCTCATATGACTGTGTATTTCTTTGAGGCATGGATTTGCAGTATGCTATAATTACATTTTCTCATTTGTTGCATCAATTATGGAAGAGAAATGAGGGATAATGGGATTTGTTAGCTAATTTGTGCTTTTTCAGTTTGCTGAGTTGTCATTCCAAGGGATATGAAAATACTGCAGAGCCTGGCATAAATTATAACAGCACTGACATCTTTCTTTCCACAAGGAAAAGGATTGTAAGAAACAGCACGGCAAGACCTCTCAATATGTCCTGACCACTGCCTCACATGTGGAACAAACTCTGCAAACATCAAATTAAAATCAAAATGGATGAGTGAAAAAGTCAGGAGTTTGAATATATAATTGAAGAATCTATAATGCTTTTCAGATACTGTTATTTCTATAAACTTAAAGCTGTAAAATTTCAATATTATCACAGAAAGGATGTATTTCATTAAGCTGAATTATCAATTAAATGAAACTCAGCACTTATAATGCTAAACATGTTAAAAATGTGATAAAACATGTGTCATGCACTGCTCCAACTGGGGGTCCTCATCCTGAACATCTATGGTGAGTTGTGTTGCTATACATAAATGCTCTCTGGGCTAATCAAGCAGGTAGGACTGAAACAGTGTTGGCATGCCAGGCTATGAGATTTCTTACCATTTGTTTTTAGATTTTATTTTTGCTTCATCCTTCACTTTTGGGCTGGGAGCATTGACTTTTTGTTACTTCAAGATTTTATCTCTAGAAGTTTTCATTGGTCCTATCATTGTTGATTGCTTTTCCTGGTTTTTAAATCCATATACCAGCTCATTTAATACCTGAGATTCACTTGTGAGATTTCGTGAGTGAACTTTTATATATGAAGTACACAAACTCTGTGATAATTTCAGTTGAGGGCCAAGGTCTTTGGCTCATCATTGCAGTCCTTGGTCAGTCCATACAGCTGAGTTTGGTAGACTGGCTGGGATGGTTTAGGTATTACTAGTCTCTTATCAGGCAGTCACTGATAACAAGCACACAAACCTTGACCACTGGCATCTCTTTAATGCTAGGCCAGACCCCTGTGTTTATATGGATACGTAGAAATTCCTCTCTTCTAATCCCATCCAAATTAGTTTGATCTGATCTTTCATGAGAAGTTTCCACCACTTGACTTCTCAAACAAGGTGAAGTTGGGCTTCTGGGTTAGGGCATCATTCGAGAAGCACATGACATACATTGTGAGAAAAGATAGAAAACCGAGGTAGTAACAGATCCTTGAACTGTTCGTACTTGCAGCTGCTCAGAAAAATAGCTCCCTTGTTAGTATTTTGTAAACAAGGGACTGGGTATCCAAATCAAACAGTTAGGAAACAATAAAATCAGAATAAAAATGTTAGTTTGTCTTCAGAGAGCTCACATCTTCCCTACTCCACACAATCTCTTTATCTGAATGCAAAAGTCACAGCTGTACTCCTGTGGGACTGCACGCACTCATCTTAGACTGTGTCTGCCATGGAAACAGAATTCGTGAGACTGGGTAACCTACAACAAAGGACAGGTAGTTGTTTGGGCCGTGGCTCTAAGGGCTGGGAAGCCCAGCAGCGTGGCGCTGTTATCTGATGAGGCCCTTCTGGCTTCATCAGCCAATGGCAGGAGGCGGAAGGGTAAGACGGGGTGAGAGCAGCAAGACAGCGATGACTCGCTTTTCAGCTTCCAGCGCACGAGCCGTGGCAGAGCTGTCTCCTACAGTGCCGAACTTTGGGACCAAGTCAGGGAATTTCTAGTTTAGAAACTTGGTTCTAGCACACCTCCCTTGGGATGGTTATGAAGATTTTTATTTTTTAAAAAAGTGTCCTTTATGGAATTATGTAAACTACATTGCCTTGTAGTATTTTTAATTGTTATTAGTGTATGATTTTTCCAGAGTCTCAACAGTGAGGCATAAATTAGGAATTTTAACGTAGCAGCAGCGTGAGTGCCCACCTGAAGAGATCTCATTTCAAGATGACAACCCTACTGAAAGAGCAAGCTAGACCAACACTGAGCTGCCACTACCTTAAATTGCAGAATGACAAGGTGTGAGTGATTCTTTCTGGAGAAGCCCTAGGCTTTCTGTGAGGCAGACACCCTAGGCAATTACCAGGAAGAACAAGAAGCAGAAAGAGGGGCGGCCCTTTCCTTGGCCTGATGCTGAAATGCAGAAAAGGAGCACATCTCTAGAAATTTTTGGTGCTTCTCTGACAGTGTTACTGAGCTTCTCCGGTGAAAACTAAGAATTGGGATCTTGTTGCAATAGCAACATCTGCTGGGTTTTCAGTAGAATTACACAAACCAATGGATGCATTTTTTTTCCAAGTGACCATTATTTTTTTAAATGAATTGGTGAATTTGCATTTATATGCTAGTAATAGGACGCAAATGTTAGAGATATGAAGAGTATAAATGGGGAGAATGCGGAAGGTCCTGAAGAAATAAAAGACATGAGTATTGGTTTCAAAACAGACTTACAAGCATTTGTTGCAATGACAAAAAGTAAATCAATAAAACTTAGGATTCAAAGAGCAAAAGGGAAACAAAAACTGAATGGTTATATAAAATCCAAAACTTTTTATGAAAACAACAGAAATCAGAGAAAGCATCCTAAAGTCGGAAGGAGCATCTAGTGGTTTTTAGGCTACCCGCAACTTTAGCCTGCAGTCTCCCAGAATCCACTCACTCATTCAGTAAATTTGTATTAAGCACCTACTATGTGCCAGAATTTGTTCCCTGCACCAGAAATATAATAAATGAGCAAAACAGATCTTTGTCCCTAGGACCTCACCTGCTAGTAGAAGGAGGTGATCAGGATATGCACATCAGTGGAGATGAAGAGGAATAAAGACCAGGGGAGAGAGCAGGGACGAGGGGGTGCTCATTTACACACATGATCAGGAACACCCTTTCTACACGGAGCAGAGAGGCGAAGTCAGTGCGGGGAGGGCGGGAGCCCTGCAGAAGGAGAGAGTGCTAGGCAGAGGGAACGAAGTGCAAAGGCCCGAAACAGCGCAAGCGTGGCTGGATTGAGGGCTCTGAAGAAAGTCTGTGTGGAGGAAGCGAACTGGGGAATGGCGGAGGGACAGGAGATGGAAATGGGGGGCCACCTGGGGTCTAATTCGGTTCGGAAGAAGTGGCCCTCCCTGTGTGAGAAAGGAGCCATCAGCAGCCTGTGGAACAGGAAGGCTTTGTAAAGAGTAGGCACCTGTCAGCCCCGTGCACGACGGTTTTCTGATGTGTGAGAATACCTTCAGGTGCTGTGGCTGGCGAGCAGAAGAGCACCTCGTGTTGCGGTCCGAAGGCTGCAGAGGGTCCCTGCCGTTCTTTCTGAATAATCTCTGAGCTTGGCTGGAAGGCTAATGGGTAGAATGTTCAGCGGATCTAATGTGAGTCATCTATAGATTGCCATGAGGTGAACATAGACCATTGACTCAATTCCAGCATATATAAAACTACCTCAATATGACTGACCTGAGTTACTCTGCATTTCAGAGCAATATACACTGAACAGTTTCACACTTTTAGCCAGTTAAAGCAAAGAACAATAGAGTACGATGTATAAATAGAGATGAATTGTAAACAAGTAATAGATGATAGCTCAGAATGTACCAGACTTTTCCATTAAATATCTGCATGCGAATACCTTACAGGTATTTTATGCTCCATTTACCTAAAACTGAACTCATATCTACTCCTGGCACTCAAACTCATTCTTCTTGTTGTGATCTCTATTATCAAATGATACCACCTCCTCCACAGTTACAGATACCCTATTCTGCACTCAATCACCAAGTGCTGTCAATTCTATAATTGATGTCTGTCTATGTTGGCACAGACCTTTCCCACAATTGGTGTACAAGCCAACATAATTGCTTATTACTGTTTATTCATGTTTGATTAGTTTTTTACACACTACACTCTCCCTCCCCACATGCACTAAAAAGGTGGAAAGACTTTCCCTTTATAGGGCTGAGTGGACTGCTGAAGTAGTATATATGAAACAAATAATAATTTGCAAATATTAAACAAATGTCCAGCCTCGTGTATCCAACCATATAGAGTCTTGTGTAGGTTATATAAAATATGTGTAGGTTATATAAAATATTGAATTTGTAAATAAAGTACTTTTGCAAAAAATAATATAAACTAAAGACTTTCTTTTGCATATCAAAATACCACTGGCTTTAGAGTCATTTTAGTAAGAACTAGCCAACAAAGGAAACACAGTGCTAAACTCTGAATATTACTTCTCGATCAGCTGAACCATAACTGCTGTTACTTTCCTGGCTGAGGCAAATCACAGGTGCTCCTCTCTCCTGGCAGGGCAGCTGAAGCATTCAGGACTCACTGGGTAATGAGAAAATTAAGCACCATATGTTACAAGGGCACTGCAGGACCGGCTGTTCTCGCCTATCATTTGTCTCTGCTAATACTAATGTGCCCGCTTTTTCTCACCCCTTTTAAAGGAAAATTTGATGATGCGATGACACAGAACATTCCACTGCTTCTAGAATAATTATTGACTAATTTTACAGTAAAAATGCTACTTTAAAATATGTTCCCACTACAGAAAAATTAATATGAAATTGGACAGCAAGACTTTTAGACATCATTATACCATAGGACTATGTATTAACATGTTTTTGCTCTCTCTCCCTGAGACACAGTGTTTGATAAAAACAAAAATGACCAAAATAAAAAATAAAAATAAAAATTCATTGTAGTAAAGTTGAACTTGGAATTGACTACAAAAACAAGCACTACAATACAAGTCGTCAAAATTTAGGGAATACACCTAAAGCAGTTCTTAGAGAGAAATGTAGAGTTTTACATGCTTGTATTGGAAAATAAGATATATATGAACTCAAGTTACACTTCATAATGCCAGAAAAAAGACAGCAAAATAAACTAAAAGTAAATAAGTCAGGAGAAATAATAAAGATAAGGGAAGAAAACAACACAGTAAAAACAATTATAGACAATGAAGAAAATGAAGGCCGAAAGGCAGTTCTTTGAAAAGATGAACACAATTTACAACCTCCTGCTTACACTCCACAAGATAAAAAGGGAAGACAAATCCCAGCAGTGGAGAGGAGAAAGTGGTATCAGCGCAGATGCCGCAGATGTTAACAGTGTACTGGGAGCAATCTTAGGTCGGCCAATTTGACAATTTAGATGAGATGGACAATTTCACCTTATTGTATTGTTTTTGTTACCATTGCTGTCCTACAAACCATTCCCAAAACCCAGTGGCATAAGATAATCACCTATCATTGGTTTTGGGGTTAAGTTTGCAGACACAGAGCAGGGATAGTTCTTCTCCATCCCACATCTTCCAGCGCCTGTGCAAGATGAAAAACCTGAGCACAACTCAAGGGCCGAACTGGGGTCACCTGCAAGTGCCTCCACACATGTGCCTGGCAGGTGAGGTGGGTGCCGGTGGCCCCTTGGCACGGCTGTGAACTGAGAACCGGCCAGGCATCTCCATGGGGTCTGTGCCTCTTCAGAGCACAGCCTCACCGGGGTGCTTGGACCTCCCAACCAGAAGCACAGACCTGCTGAGCAACAAGACAGACGCTGGGCCAGGTCTCCTGGCCAAGTCTCAGTGTCACTAGGATTCACTTCTGCTGTGTTCAGTTTTTATTCCCAATAGGTTAACAGACTGTCCACTTTGAATTTAGTCTTGTCCAAATGGCTTTTCTTATTTTGATGAGGAAGAAGAAAACTTATTCTGAACACTTACATTTCTTCCAAATTCAAAGCGAAGTCTCTCTCTCCTTTAGTACAGGCACCTGGGTGAGACCCGGAAGTATCTTTGACACTCTTAGAAATCTCCTTGCCTGGAGAATAAGTGTGCCAAGTGTATTTTGTATTTTCTAGGTTATCACGAGTAACTTCTTTCCTCCTACTTCCAGCAGGGATTCTCCTGCCCTCCCTGGCTCCGTGAACCATATCCCCAGCTTTCCTTGGTGGTTTCCCAAGACCCCCGAGCTCCTTTCTTGCCCAGTCTCCAGGCCAGGATCATGTTTCTGTCATACAGCTCCCTACTTCCAATTACAGATTTGTCTGCTACTTATTATTACTACCAAGCAACCCCCTTGTAGCCTAGTGGTCTAGTTGTTATATGTAGTTTACAATGATCATTTATTTTGTAACAGTCACATATTCTGTGGAACAGAGATTCCAACAAAAAATGATACGGATACAGCAATGAATCCTCTTTGCTCCATGATGCCAATGAACTAAGAAGACCAAAAAGCCAAAGTCCTTAAATCCAAAGAATAGGAATCACCCAGAGGGCTGTGACTCATTTGGCCCTGGTTCTCCCTCACTGTTGGCCGAGTTCTCAGTGGGTGTGGTCACAGCACAGCACCTACGTATAGACCTGATGCATTTTTATCATGAAGGCCACTGCTACACCATTCTGCCAAGTGGTTGCACTAGTTCACGCTGCAATCAGCAACGAGTAAGAGTAAACATTACTTCACATTCTCAGCCACATTTGCTCTTAGCCACCTTTATTTTTTTAGCCTTTCTGGTAGGAATAAATAGTCTCTCACACTATAAATAGGATGGAAATTAAAATAATGATCCTAATTTTTGTTTCCCAAATGACTCATTACACTGTGCAACTTCTCATATATTTACTTGAAATTTTCTTTTTCTGTAAAGTCTTGGTTCAAGATTTTGTCCCTTTTTAAAAATTATAGTCTTTATTATTAATCTATAATATTCATGTAAAACATATTAACATTTTTTTTCCAAATCATGGCTTTCTTTCTGATTTTTAAAAATTTCTCTCTTGATATGTATAAATATAGAATTTTGAAGATGTTCCACAGATCATTTCTCCTTTTTATGATTTTGTGTTCTGCTAATCATGTGGGAATTTTTGGACCTGTATTTTAAGTAAAGTTTTCCTAATTTTGGACTATAACTTGCATGTGCTCAGTAGTTTTTTATCTTTATTTCTTTTTACTGAATGCTGATATTTTAATCTTTTGTTCATGTGTCCTATATTTTTTTCTTTGCAAACTGTTGTTTTAGAAGAGTCAAAAAGCCACTTAGCTCCTGTTATTATTTAATACTGCTCTCCCAATAATTTTGTTCCTCTATTTCCTGATGTAATTCCAATTCTGGAATGTATTATTCATCTTTTTTTATGGCTAATTTTTTTCTTCTAATTTTTGTTTTTTTGCCGTAAGTATATGTAATTTCCATGCCAGTTTCTTTCTACCTAGATTTTCCTTATCTTTGGAAGATATTGTCTGAATGCTGAAGGTCTGCAGGAGGACAGGAAGGAAGGGGAATTTGTTACTGAATTTTGAGCCCAAATGATTTTTTAAAAAATCCAGTATTTTCTCATGATGTTATTGTTTTCTATCTTAAAGTTATTCTTGATCTTGTTGTCATGGGAACTACTGGGCTTCAGAATGAAGGTCTGGAATTAAATCCCTAGGCCTCCTCTACAGAAATAGAATAGTTGCTTTCCCTCCCTTTGGAACTCCATCTCCCTTTTGACCAGCTTCCTGAGTCTTATTAGGCCCCCTGAAGCAATGAGGCATGTTTGTGTAATTATTGCCCTTCTGTTCCAATTTCTCTATAGGTCTGGTATTTGACTTTGGGGTTGTAAGAGGAAATTCTTCTTCTTTTTTTATTTTTTTCCTATAGTCTGTCCATATCTGCATATCACTTCAATTCAAGAATTATTGGTCAGTTCTTTCAGAAGCATGTCCTATACTCCCATCTTTACCAAGCACTGAGGCAGTTAAAGTTAACTCTCAGAGCTCAGCTGTAGTCTAAATTCACCACCTGAAACTAGTTTTCTTCACACTTTATGTTTTAGTCACAGCAACTGGCTTGCCTCTTTATTCATTTTTTATTTTTATTGTTTAGGGTAGTTTTAAAGTAGGAGAGACCAATGAAGTTTCTTTACTTTATTGTGTTCTCCAGAGCTAACTGGTCATTTTTTGTGATACTCATTTGCTAAAAGAGTCTAAGTAACACAGAATTGGAAGCCTGAGGCATGTGATATAAAACCAGAATTTTGGTGGGATTCAGGGAATCTATTGTGTTTCCATTGTGTGTGTCCTGGTAAAGTCTAGACATTTTATAACTATTTTATAGGTTAAAAAACCAAAGTCCAGGAGAAACAAAAAAAATTTTGGGGGGTGTTCAGCTTCACCTGTGACAGAACTGGGAAAACTAGTAAGTTTCCTGACTCATGCTTGTTTTTGTTGCTTTGTTTCTTGAGTGACCTTCTCCTTACCAGATCCATTCTCTCAAAAGATTTATCAGTACTTTTTGTGTCCATTTACTTTGCTATTAATGGAAAGACCTATTGATCTTGGCAGACCTGAAAATGATTCAGAATAACTTTTGGCTGCTGGAAAATGCAAAGTATACATTAAGGTCAGGAAAGAATATGTTAACAACCCTTTTGCTCCAGAATTTTCTCTGGTTAGACACTTACAACCTGACTATTCAAGGAATTTCAAAAAGACTATCGAACTCAATATGGCTTCCTTCACTTCTCAGTTGGGTTCAGTAGTCTCATACTGCATATGACATTGCAAGGATTGCTATAAAGGACAATTTTTTTATAGAAATTAGTTTTTTTCTTCCTAATATCTGGTTATGGAGAGAGATGAAGTAGAAATGGGGTTCTTCCAGTAGTTTCACTTGACTTCAGTAAACTTAGATTGATCACACTCATTCATTGATTTAATAAATGTTTTTGAATACTTATTTCTGGGCCAGGAATGTGACTCAGTGGTAATATCCTTGTGTTGCATATGTGATGCCTTGGGTTCAAATCCTAGCACTAAAACAAAAATCAAGAGAAAAAATATTTACTTCCATGTAAGGAACTAAGAATAAAGGTAACCATTTGCTGTGTTACTGAGATGGATCCAAGATGCATGACATATACTTCATACATGTTCACATTATCCACCATCTAGACCTCAAGAGATGCCCCATGAAGAATTATGAGACTGATGAAGACCATGTGAACGGAATACCAAAGAGAAAAATTCACTGTCTCTTCCCACACTCTTCACCAGGTACGTCCTTGACTTCCCTCCGACTGCTACATTGCCATAATGTAATACAGCTGAGTCTGCCTATAGACAATGAAGGAATAAAGATTTCTGGTTGGATTATTTTCCACTAGCAATTAATATAAGATGCTGATAGAGTCAATTGATGGGTTTAAAATCTTAAGAAGATCATAAAATTCTTACATAAGACCTGCTATTAATCTTTAAAATGTGTTGCATCGTTGTTTATACTAGTTTGAGCAGGTTTCAGTTCTTTAAGAACAAATATTTCCTGGGATAACATAGAACAGAGAAGACGGTCCAAGTGAGAGGAACTTCATCAAGTGGATAGCTCAGACTGGGGAATGGAGAAGATAGAACAGGTCACAGGAGACGAAAAAATACAGTGTGATCAAACTATACAGTTATTGTTTAAATTAAATGAAAAATGATGAGATAAGTGTATTCAAAGGGGAAGTGTTTTGAGGGGCATTAATTGCAATGTTTCTTTTTACTCTAATAATTTTTTAAAATTTTAAACACATTTTTATCACACCTGGTGTTTTGACAATAACAACATGTATTTTGGTATGACTAGGTTAATGTTTGTCTATGAGAAAGTAATAAAAAATGCAGGGTCAAAAAGTAGTAAAATTACAAAATATTCTGTACACCAAGCCAAGGAGTCTGAACTTTACTCTAAATTTCAGGCAATGAGAGTCCATTATTGGATTCTCAAAAGGCATTACCTGCCTCAGGCTGTGCCGTGGTTTTGGCTTTCTAAGAGTGCCTCCGTGTGTGCCTGCAAACAATACGGACAAGCACGGCATGCAGAGCAGGCTGCGCTGGGATGCAGGGAGCAACAGGGCCCACAGTTGCGTCTGCACGATGGTGTTCCAGGTTGTGAACCGTGCTCCTGTTTCTTGGTTGGCAGTGGCTCCACTGTAACCCAGGACACTGGAGCTGGGGTGGGGGATCTTGCAAAACAGCTTCTTAACTCTTTTTTTTCCATTTTTTTTAATTTTAAAAAAGCAAAACAAAAAAAGGTAGAATATAGAAT
>RJWM01038135.1:0-16945 GCA_004363535.1 Dasyprocta punctata | reverse complement strand
GGAGTCAGGAATGATATAGAGGTTTTGGTCTTTGGTACCTGAGAAAATTTTGCTTCATTATTCCAGGCAGGAAAGAGACAAGAAAACATGTCTGAAACAGAAGACAATTTTGGAAATGGTGAGTTTGAGGTGCCATTAGCAAAAAAGAAATAAAATCACATATAAAAATTACAATGTAAGCACAGTCAGTTCTGACTCAAAAAACAATAATATACCTGCACAAAAAAACAAACTCACTGAGAGAGAAATTAGGGAAATCACAGCCTTTACAATAGCATCCAAAAAAATGAAATATTTAGGAATCAATTTAACAAAATAATGAAAGATCTATATGTTGAAAATTATAGTACGCTGAAAAAGGAGATTAAATAGGATATCAGAAAATGAAAAGATATCCATTGCTCATGAATAGGAAGAAACAACGTAGTGAAAATGATCATAGTCCCAAGGTTGTTAAACAGATTTAATGCAATCCTGATCAAAATACCATTAGCATACTTCACAGAACTAGAGAAAGTATTCCTAAAATTCATTTGGAATGAGAAGAGACCTAGAATAGCAAAGACAATTCTGGACAACAAAAGCAAGGCATGATACATCACAATCACTGACTTGAAATTATACTATAAACCTACTGTGATAAAATCAGCATGGCATAAGCAAAAAGACCTGAGGATCAATGTAACAGATTAGAAGTTGCAGACACAAGTATAATCATACTCAGCCACCATGTCTTTGACAAAGAAACCAAACATGTTCACTGGAAAAAGCCTCTTTAATGCTGCTATAAAAACTGGGTTTTTATATGTCATAGACTAAAACTGGACCCATGTGTATTACCATGCACTAAAGTCAAAATGGATCAAAGATCTGAATATTAAAACAGTCTAGATCTGAACATCTAAATGTACTGCAAGAGAAAGTAGGTAGAAATCTTGAAGACATAGGTATAAGCAAAGAGTTCATGAACAAAATCCAAACTATACAGGAAATACTTCAAGAAAAAACAACAATTGGGATCTCATTTTATTTAAAAATTTTGCACATCAAAATAAAATATCAAAAAAATGAAAAGACAACCTACACAGTGGAAAAATTTTTAGTCAGTTGTCCCTCAGACAAAGGATTTATATCTAGAACATGTAAAGAATGGAGACTTCCCACAGGCAGTGAGTGTGGCAGGGAGACCCAGCCAGATCCACTTCTACTTGCCAGCTGCTGCCATCCAAAGTTTGGCTTCCTGTGGGTGGCCAGCACGAGCAGGGAGATGCAGTCAGATAAGCCCCATGAACCCACAGACCACCACTGGTGACCCTTTCTTTCTTTGGGCAGCCAGCACCCATTGGGAGAATCAGACAAACACACCTCTCTGTACCTGCTACTATCAGTGAAGTTCTGGTGTAGACTCACAGGGTAAGAGAAGAAGCAGCTCAATCATCACACATCCCTGGCCATAGGGGCAGCCCTAGTATAGCTGCATGGGTCTGGAGAAGCCCACTCTATGCCTTGCTACCTCCCTGGGAACCTGGAGTCAGAGAAACCTAGGTTCCTGGCCCATTCCCCTACACTGCAGCAATATGGGAAATGCCTGGGGCCCCACAACTGACTTTTTGGGAGGAACCAAGGTGAATCTCAAAATGAAGGAGCAAAAGGCAATCTCAGAATTCCAGTTCATACAGAACAAGTCTGGGAGATAAAGACATGGAAGGAAATGGAAGTCACACACCTGAAATCTCTGAGAAGACAGCAACTGAGGTAAAGAAATAACTTCATGAGACAGTAAAAGTAATCAGATCAGAAATAATGTCTCAGGTAAAAGAAGAAATCACAAACCTAATGAAAGGACTTCTGAACATACCTAAAGAAGACATATATAAAAAAAGAGGAGCATAGGAAGTTGATGGAAACCTTGAATGGACAATATAGAAAGAAATTACAATGCATGAAACAAATTCAAAGAGATATCCAGAAAATTTAAAAGTTGACTGACAGCTGGCAAATCCACTTTTGAAAGAGACTGAAAATAGACTTTCAGATCTTGAAGACAGGATTGCAGCTAGCAATTGGGAAAGAAGAGATCTCTTAAAAATAACAAGGAACCATGATATAACAATTCAACAGCTGCAAGACAACACAAAGAAAAATAATTTGTGTGATAGGTACAGCAAAAAATCAGGAGTAAACACAAGTGAAATAAAAAAAGCTATTTACAGAAGTGATGGCAGAAAAACTTCCCAAACATCAGAACTTGCATACAGATAAATGAGGCATATAGAACTGCAGCTAGCCATAACCAAAATATATCTACACCCAGACATATAATAATCAAGATTCCAGAAATTCAGCACAGGAACAGTATATTAAAAGCTGTTAGAGAAAAGAAACAGATCACCTATAAATGAAAACCACTCAGAATCATGGCAGACTTTTCAACACAAACCATCAGGTCAAGAAGAATTTGGAGTGAATTGTTTCAAATCCTGAAAGAAAACAACTTTCAATCTATATTGATGTAATCTGCAGAACTATCTTTCAAAATTGATGGGAAAATAAGAAACTTCCACAATAAAGAACAACTGAAGGAATTCATGACCATCAGATCAACCTTACAGGGAGTGCTGAAGGACATTCTAGAGAGTGATAGAGATGACCAGGGTTCCAGGAACAGAAGCAGAGGAGGATCACCAAACAGGATGGGCAATTGAATGAAGGGGAAGAGTTGAAGGCCAACAGCAGGAGGATAGCATGGGAGAGAAGAACCATTGTATACCACTTGTAGCAATTAATGTAGATGGCTTCAATTCTCCAATAAAAAGAAATATAGGGAGTGTGGATCAAGAAACATGATTCATCAATATACTGTATGCAAGAAACACATTAATTCAAAAGGAAATTCATCAACTGAAAATCAAAGGAGAGAAAACAATTGTTCCATGAGACAGGAGACCAGAAAAAAGTAAGGGTAACTTGCCCATCAACTGCAGAATGGATAAAAAAGATATGGCATTTTCATACAATGGAAAACTACCCAGCTATAAAGTAGGATAATCTCGAGGCACTTGTAGGTAAATGGATGCAACTGGAAATTATGTTCATGGGTGAAATGATTTGAAGTCATGCGGGTGGACACCAAGTTATCTCATAGGATAAAAAACTGAAGGAGTTAGTGGAATCCCAAAAGCATGGGAGAGGAAACACCTAAGAGTGGTAACCACTGTTAATTTATTATGGTCTGTCTCGAACTCTTCTATTGTTTCCATAATTTTGTTAGTTTTTTTTTCTGTCTTGTTTTGTTATATTTTACTGTCTGATGGCATGGACAGCTATTTTAAAGATAATAGGATTCATTATGGTAACAACTGTTGTTTTCCTATTATCTTATTTTGAAGTCCTATAATGCTTTCATTCTTTTGTTTAATTCATTTATTCTATTTGGTTTTGCTTGATTTTATTATGTGTAATTGTATGGATAGCTATTTTGAAACAAATGGGACATTATGGTAGCCATTGTTGATTTTCTATCATCTTGTTTGGAAGTTCCATGATGCTTTTATTCTTTTCTTCTTATTGGTTTTATTCCATTGTGTTTTATTTGATTTTATTATGTGTGATAGTATGGATGGCTATTTTGAAGAAAACGAGACATTATAGGAGCCATTGTTCATTTCCTGTTATCTTATTTTGAAGTCCCATAATACTTTCATTATTTTGTTTTGATTGGTTTTAGTCTGTTTTCTATAGTTTGATTTCATTATGTGTGAAAGTATGGACAGCTATTTTGAAGAAGACAACAGACATTATGGTAGCCATTGCTGATTTCCTATTTGTCTTGTTTTGAAGCCCCATAATGCTTTCATTCTTTTGTTTTGATTGGGTTTATTCTACATTTTTTTGTTTTGATTGGCTTCATTCTATTTTGTCTTGCTTGATTTTATTGTATGTGAAGTTATGGACAACTATTTTGAAGAAAACAAAAGACATTACAGTAGCCATTGTTGATGTCCTGTTGTCTTGTTTTGAAGTCATGTAATGATTACATTCTTTTATTTTGGTTGGTTTTGTTCTGTTTTGTTTTGTTGGATTTTATTGTGTGAGATGGTATGGACATCTGTTTTGAAGAAAATGAGTCATTATGGTAACCATTGTTGATTTCCTGTTGTCTTGTTTTGAAGTCCTCTGTTGCTTGCATTGCTCTGTTCTGATTCTTTGTTCTGTTTTGTTTTATTTTATTTTCATTAAAATAAAAATTTTAAAAATGGAAAAATGTCAGAACCCCCCAAATTCTAAGACCCAATTCAAAAATAGACATCTGAGATTAATGATATGGGAGTTCTTCTCAGATTAAGGAATACAAACTACAAATAAATATATGAAAAAGTATTCAACATCACTTCACTAATCATTTGAGAAATGCAAATTAAAACTACATTAAGATTCCATCTCACTCCAGAAAGAATGGCTAGCATCAAGATATCAACCAATAACAAATGGTGGCAAGGCTGTGGGGAAAAAGGAACAATTCTCCACTGTCAATGGGAGTGTAGACTGGAGCAACCACTGTGAAACTGATATGAAGACTCCTCAAAATACCTAGGGTTAGAAGTCCCATTCAAGCCACCTATTTTCCTTCTGGATATTTTCCCAGAAGAATTTAAAACACCTTGCCATAGCAATATATGTGCACCCATATCTATAGCAGCACAATTTCTAATAGATAAATCTTGAAAACAATCCAAATGCCCATCACTCAAGGAATGTATAAAAATGATGAGGTGTTTTTATACAATTAAGTACTACTCAGCCGTAAAGAATGATAAACTTGAGACTTTTGTAGGTAAGTGAATGCAATTTGAGACCATGCTCATAAATGAAATAAATCAGAATCACATGTATAAACATTGTAATGTCTCCCTAGTGTAAGAAATTGAAACAGTACATAAAAACCAAAATGTACAACAGATATTCTGAAATGGAAAGTAATTGTTCAAGAGGAAAGAGAAACTGGAATGGGGGAAAGAAGAAAAAAAGAAAGGGAAATGGAAAAAATGGAAAAAATATATGTACACCTATATAAATATACAAGATAGTAAGACAGTTGTACTAATTACTATTAGTTCATTGAAAAGAAAGGTTTGTACTTATATTATTTGATCCAGGTTTCATGTCTACAGTTTGCAAACTGAACAACTACTTTGAAGATAGCAATATGAAATATTTTAACCATCGTTACTCTTGTATTATCTTGTTTTGAAATTTTGTGTTATCACTCTTCTTGTTTTTTCTCTTTACAGTGAAAAAAAAAGAACAGTCAGTTTTGAGGATAGAGAGACGTTCTAACATGCCACAATGCAAATATCATGGAGTAAAATGGGATAGCCTAGGGAGTCTGCCTAGAAAGGTATAGAAAGAGAGGTTGAGACTGAAGCATGAACAATACAGCATCTAAAGTATAATCTCAAAAAATACCGTAATGAATTAGCCAGAAAAGAGGAAAATATTCTAAAAGACGAAAGTAATTTGTGGTGAGTTTGGGTAAAGACTAATGAATATTTGTGTGTGTTTCAATCCATTTTGTGTTGTTGCAATGAAATAACTGAGGTCAAAAATTTTATAAGAAAATTAGGCTTATTTAGCACACAATCATGAAGATTCAAGTGCATTGAAGCAGCATCTGGTTGGTTCTGCTGTGGGCTCTATGGCAGATAAAATTATAATGACAGAAGCACTTGCTAGAGTGGCAAGTGTTACTTGTAGAAGACGAATATGCTAGGCTCACTTATGGCAAATCATTCTTATGGAAATTAATCTGGTCTAAACGATCTCACTCCCAAGAGGCAGTATTAATCCATTCATAAAGGTGAAACTACCATGATCTTATTACCTTCTGTAAGGACCACCTTTGAAATTTCCACCACCTCAACACTGTTACACTAGTACTAGTTTCAAGCATGCGAAGCTGGAACTAACGACATGGAAATCATAATAGTGGGTTTTTGCAAGGATTGGTGACCACAGAGAGAGCTAATCAGTGGAGTCATGAAGACAGTATCTAATTTGAATTTAGTTAATATGTGAATGTTTCATGAAAAAGTGAAATGAATGAGTATGCAAATCCTTTTATAGAAGACTGACTGTAGAAAAGGATGAATATAATCTGAAGTACAGGTAGAGGAATTTATCTTTAAAATGGGGAAAACATGCTTTCAATATAATTAAAGAAATGAAAGCAAGAGTAAGTAGAATGCATAAATTTGTGACATCAACAAGTAAGGTCCCTTTTACTAATTTTTACTCAATAAATTATATATCAGCATCACTTGCTGGAAAGGGCTGAATGAAGAGGTGAGATATGATTTGTTAGTGATATGCAGGAGAATTACAGACAGCATTGTATAAATCCCTGTAATAAACTTACTGAATTTTTATTTGGATTCCATTAAGTAGTCATTTATACAAATATGTTACTCTGTTAATTTTTGTATAATAAGAAATCATGTTATAATGAGGAAAGATAAAAACTAAAGTGAAGATGTCTAAAATATATGACTGCAAAATCTTAGTGTATCATTTCTGATAAATTTTTACAATTCTGAAAGTGGCTTCCTAGTTCACAAAGTATTTGCACAGTCATTTCATTTGACACTTATAACAGCTCTGGGACACCTAGAAGGGAAATATTATTCCTTTCATTAATAAATAAGATAACTGAGTCTTAAAACTTGTACATGTCTGTCTTTTCCCATGTTTCTTGATGGAACCAAGTCTGTTATTGAAGTCTTCTTTCAATATTTATTATACTATCTTTCTACAATCAGTTTCTTCCCATGTATTGTTAAACGAGAAAGGGGAGCAGTCAGGAGTCAGAGAAAATATATCTTCAAATTAGAACTTATATTTGATAATCTATACAGATAAGGGTGAATTAAGAGTTCACCTCAAATTCTGCTCTTGGTAGTTTGTAGTTACAAAAACCATTACAAAAATCTTTAAACTATAGACTTCCAGTTTCCTCAACTAGGCAGTGCGATGCAAGAGATGGTTTTGGCAACCTCCGAGACACCAGCTAAAACTGCAGTTTTCAGCTACTCTTCTTACTTTGGCCAATAGATGATTCTTCTACTGATTGACTGCTTAGAATATAATGGCATGCAAAATTCTTGATGTAATCATAAATATTTAAGCAAGAATTTATTTTTGGATTTGATGAATGGTACTTTTGGTATCTGCAGATTTAATGTTTCACTTTTCTTTGGTTAGTTCTTCCAGGGACACAAACACACTGTATTTATACATTATTCTTGCTTAAGCTTAGCACAGGAGATTTTTGGATGATTTGATAGGTGCTATTTTCTTCTATCCATCATTACTCTTTTTGGGTTCTGTTGTTTCCTTTTAGAACCATGGTGAGAAGGAAATATAAATGTTGGTGTGAAAATTCGGCACAGCTGGGAAAGGCAATATGTATCACTCTGCATTAAATGTGGATTCAGCACAAAGGAAACTAAACCTTGAGTAGTCTCACTAGGTCAAAGGCCCTGGCAATATGCTCATATACTTTCATCTTTATTATGAATGTAGTCAACAATATTGTATATTTACAAACACTCTGCAAAATTAATTAATCCTGTTCCTGCTGGTCATTTAAGTGGACATGTGCTAAGTATTTTCTATGTAGTCCAAATTGGGTGATAACTATGCATTGAATTGTATTGTTTATGGTTCCATAATGGCAGCTGTGATTACTAGTTATTCTCATAAAAAAGCCATCATGTTTTACTCTAGTGCTTCTTTTTTCTATTGGTCAGTGGTCACTATTTAGGGCACTATTTATGTTGACTTTTATCTATAACAATAAAAGTGGCAATGTTTGATTTTAACCAAATCTTTGTTTTCAACCTGTTATTATACTTATTAATATCATCTACATTTTGATTTGTATTTCACATTTGTTGTCTTTTCCTTAAATCAGGAGATTTAAACCTACTAGCTTAAGGTATGAAAGAGAATACCATCATAAAGCAAGATGGATAATTTAATATACTCTCTTTTTAGATATTTAATGTTTCTCAGAATACTGGGAGAACATATTCGGGTAGTATTGAATCCCATGTGGTACATTCTTTTGAATTAATTACTTATTTGCCTCAGGAATATTAAACTTTAAAATCATGTGGTTGTGTCTGAACTATTTCAGAAGTTTGGGGATATTTTCGCTTGATTTGTAAATTGCATTTGTTTTGACCATCTTATTCAAATTTATATATGTTTTTCATTTATAAGCATTATATTTGGTGAGAAATTTACCTCTTTTATTTTTTCCTATTCATTTAGGATAATATATTTTAAAACTTCTTAGAGCTATAATCCTTTTAAGGATTTCATTGCAGTTAATTCACACAGGTTTTTTTTTTTGATAAATGCTCATAAATTCATCACAGATATTTGGAACGCAAAAGATATTTATTCTCATACATTTTATTCTCTAATGTTTATTTTTCTACATATGATATAGCATTAAATATACAATTAAAGAGCCCAAAGAACAGAGAAAGTGGAAAAGGGGGACTCAACAATGAAAATCAAACGTAAAGATTGCCATAGTTCACACAGTTTTCTATTTTAGCTTACAAAGAGAAATTACTTGATCAAAATAGATACTCAAAGAGTTATATAATTGTAATGCTTCACCATAGTGTGTGATGTTGCACATTTAAGCATTACTAACATTGGTTTTATCTTTTTTCATAGTCAGGTATTCTAAAATTTAGGTGACAAATAGATTGCAATGTGAAGAATCATATTGATGAAAATGTTTGTCCAAAAAAGTGTGCCAAAATTAAACACTAGTAAAAGCAAATCAGCTGTCTTGAATTCTCCTCACATTATTATTTTTATGGATATTATTATTATTGATTTTATCAGAATTTTTTCATGGGTATAGTTTCTTCGCTTAAATTTAATATGTAAATCTTAAAAGTGGTCCAGTTTCTAAAAACGTAAGGTATGCTGGCAATATATATGCATATGGTACATTTGAAATGAAGATAATTCAAATTTAGGAGAACCTACTTCAAAAATGAATCACAGTTTAGGAAGAGCAAAGCTTGAAGGATCCCTGCTTTATTTATTCTACTGTCAGTGTATGTTTCTTTGAAAGGATTACCAGATAGTATTTATTATTTATCTTACAAAGACCAAAATGAAATGGAATGGGAATCCTGATACTAATATTCAGAAAAAAAGAGAAAAGGGAATTGAATAAAATAAAAAACACAAAATAGAAAATAAGGTTTTCACAGTCCCATTTTATCCCTTGCTTATCCTTTCTTGTACCATCTGGAATCTTGTGAACCCCCTTCTTGCCCTTTTCCATTCTCCCCCCTCAATTTTGTTTACCTAAACAGCCACAGAAAAAGCTATCCCTTTCAAATCTATTTCTTACCCAACAGCTTTTCACAGTCAAAATCCACTAGCCATGGTTTTTCTCTCCTATTGCCCGGTATGATATGAAACTGAAAGTAATTTCCACTTCTCTTAATGCAAGGCCTATGTATACATTACAAAATAATCACTGCATATATTTCCATGCCTTTATTTTCCCACAGTAATGTTAATTGCTGAAATTTAGAATGTATTAGGGAATGGATCCTTGGGAAATTTTTTCCACTAGTATATGGAGTAGCTCAAGGCAAGAGTGGGTAGGTCTTGGAGAAAAAGAAAGTAACGAGGAAATATTTATACAGTTAAAATCTTTCAAAAAAGAATCTCTTGCTCCTTAAAAACTGTGATCCAGAAAAATAATTTAGCCTTTTTAGAATTCAAGCTACCTTTTTGCTTGTCCTGACCTACTGCTCTGAGTGTCCAAGAGCTGTATGTTCCTGTGAAATAGTTTTCCTTTTAAAAATAGAAACATTTGGCCTTGAAATCAAATGTTCTCTTATATAGTGCTCTTCCTTTTCAGGAATCTCTCTTATGAGGGACACTATATCATAGACACTGTAAATTCATCCTGTAAATTCAAATGTCGAACTTAACACTTCAACCTTTTCTTTTTGATCAGGATTTGAACTTACTTTCCTCTATGTTTGTCTATGGCTAAAATAGTTATATTACTAGAATGTACATAATTTTAAATATAAACTAACAAAAACAGATTATTTAAATAAAAAAATAAAATAAGGTTTTGCATAAACTTAGAATAAAAAATACATTGTATAGAATCTCAAATTGGCCCTTGACTTTACCTACTTGACTAAGAGAAGCTGTTGGAAGACACTCAGTTGCATATGAAAACTGTATATCTTCAGTTAATAGTATAGTGGGAAAAATTAGGGAGCTACTGAGAGTATAGAATAAACAGAGTGGCCCTTAGATAAAAATGATTTGGGTTTAGTTTAGCTTATTGTAACTGAATTAAAAAATTTTTAAATATAGATGTCTTTAGCTCACAGTTTTGAAGACTGAGAAATTCAAGACTAAGTAACTAGCTGCATATGGTTCAGTCTTTCTCATTGGGGATGGACACTATTCAGTATCTGACGGCAGTCCAAATCATCACGTGGAGAGAAAGATCAAGTCCATCAACACTGATCTCTTTCCCTCTTCTTACGTGGTTGAGATTACCATCATAGTGGTCCTAAGTTCATGGTTTCACACTATTCTAATTACCTCCCAATGGTCCCAGCTCCAAAGATGATAATCAGAGTACACTTCTACTCATTTGATATGGTACAATGAATATTAGATTTTGATGTGAGCTTTGCAGCAAGCATAGTTTGATTATTACAATGACATTTCAAAATATAAATGTAGTTAAAGTTATATAGAACAATTGCTTTAGATGCTGCAGTGCCCGGTTCATATGACTTTACCTGTTGGTACCACCATCTTTGTAGTGAAGAACTAGGTTTATAGCTTATACCTGGTGTTGACATTTATATTTCCTACCCGGTTTCATGCAATATTTTACTGATAGAGGAACTCTAGGGCCTCTATAACTTACTTGGGTGGGATGATTTTAAAATGTGACCTATGATTTAAAGCATAATTGTAAATAATGACCAAGGCTCAAATGTACGTTAAAATGACTCTTACTCAACTCCTTCCTTTTCTCTATTCAGATTCCCTAGTTCACAGAATTTCTTCATCAAAATTTACCTTAAACCCCTGAATCTCTGATTCTGGCTTTACTTCAGCAATGCCTACCCTTGAATACTTGGTGCCAGAATGGTCTTGAAAAGAAAATGTAGTATTTGATTCTAGAAATGTTTTACCTTCTGCCTATCTACTGTAGGTATAACATTAGTAGTGCATAAGTATTTTGTAAAAGTTTTCATTAAGTTTTTCCCTGTGGTAAACTGAGAAAAGATAGAGATATAATGTTTGATATAATGGATAATAACACTGGTGTTTGAAAAGAACAAGGTCTACTCTAATTGTAAGCACAGGGAAACTTGGTGGTATTTGATGGCTTCAAGAAAAAGAGGGAATATGCTCAGTATAATCACTCACTAATTTCATACAAAGATGAAAAACAGAGGGCTTCAGTGGAAAGGTTTAAAGAAATACTCATCTTCTGTAAATGTTTGTACCACAGAGTGGGCTCAAGATCTACAAATAAGAATATTAAGCCTTCAGAAACTCCTGCCATCTCTTCAGAGCATTCCTCTGTCTGATAGTGTTATGTATTAAATATGAGGAGTCACCCAAAGACCTAAATATTGAAGCTTTGATTCCCAGTGCAACAGCATTCAGAGTTAAGAGCCTGGAGAGCTGCTTGGATCATAAGGGCACTGATTTTGACAGTGAAAGAGATCAATTTATTCATCCACTTCTGAGATCATGGTTAAATGGGCTTATTAGAGGGTGAAACCCAGACGGATGCAAAAGGTCTCCACAATGTCTCTCTGTCATGGTGTCCTGCCCCAGAGGCAGTGGGCAATAGACTGAAATGTCTACAAACTCTAACCCAAAATAAACCTGTCATCCTTTAATTTGTTCATATCAGTAATAAGGGAATTTTGCCGCAGTAATAAGGGAAATAACTAAGACACCACCTTTCTCTTTTCTTTGATTATAGAGTGGTACCTAAATTCACAAACTTAATTGGCCCCACATTTCTGGAAAATATGGCTATGGTCAGAGAAAGAGATGTGCCTCTTGAGATCCTGCCATGTTGGGCAAGGAGGCTCCGACCAGAAGACAACCTAGCCTGCCTTCATGGTGAGTGTGCGTGACCAGGGCAGACTCCAGGAGGAGAAAGAGATGTGCTTCTTGTAGGCCTACTGATGCGTGGGCTAAGTATCAAGGACTCCCCACCTCCTCCTCCCCATAAGTTCAGAGGACTGATTGAGTTAACAGTAACTATGGTACATAAAGCAACTAAATTCTTGTATTATTCAGTTGATTTTGTAGGCCTGGAGCCAGCAGTCTGAGCATCTCTTGGGAAGATGATAGTATGCAATGTAGTAAATATGGGGGATTCTTCTCTGTCTTGTCTTTGAGGCCCAATATTGTTCCCATTGTTTTGCCTTATTCTGATTATTTTTTTTTTTGCTTAATTTCATACTCTGTTTTTATTGGTTTCGTTGTGTTTTGTTTTTGGTTTGATTTTACTGTACCTGATGGAATGGTCAACTATTCTGAAAGTAACAAGGTATGCTGTGGTAGCTGTTGTTTTCCTGGTGTCTTTCTTTAAAGTTCTGTACCAGTTCTACTGCTTTGTTTTGACTGACTTTGTTCTATTATGTTTTTTTGGATTTTAGTATCTTTAAAACAAAAAAAATTATGGCTGTGGTAATATTTGTCACCCAACGGAGAATTCACAAACAAAAACAAAGTTTTGCTAAATGCTTCTTTTTGGGAACCAATTTGTTTGCTAACAAAAGTGTTCATGAATTGAGGTGCTGCTACTGTAGCTCTTACAGAGATCACACATCAGGAAGTTTCCTCACAGGAGAATACTTTGTTAGGATCTGCTCCTGTTACAGTTTATATGTGTGTGTCTCCCAAGATCCACATGTGCTTATAGGCCTGGGTTTTGAAAGGTGATTTGATTATAGAAGATTATAGCTGGCATTCCTGTTAGGAGGTGGAGTCTGGTAAGAAAAGGCTCATCACTGGAGGCATAGCCCAAGAGGGAATTTTTCCCTCCCCAGGTCCTCTCTTCATTCTCTTTGTTTCTTAGATGTCATGTAGTGATCAGCTTTCCTTCACCATATGCCTCTGCCACACCATCTTGACACTAGCTAACTATAGACTGAAACTTCTACAAGTTATAAGCCAAAACAAATCTTTCATTCTTTAAATTTTGGGTTTCAGGTATTTTGTCCTAATTAATAGAGATGTAACAAAGATAGATTTTGGTACTAGAGAAATGGGATCATTGCTGTGACTGTATATGACCATTTGGTTCAGAAGATTTTAGAACCAGTCTGAAGGAGGAGTTTAGAAAGATTTGGAGATACTGGTTGGAAAAGCAATCCTAAATGTTCCACTAAGTTTGAGTAAAGATTCTGTTTGTATAGCAGAAGAAGAGAATGCCGATAGAAATGCAGATGATAAAGACAACGCTCAGGAGGATTCAGTTAAGAACAAGGAATGCATTGACGGTAGAACTCCAGACCACGTCATATCTTCTGGTAGAAAATTTGTCTGAAGTTTTCTCATGTTTCAAGGCTTTATGCAGACTGAGATTAAGAGTGGCTGACTAAATAATCTGGCAGAAGAAATTACAAACTAGTTCAGCACTTATGTTGTAATACAGATCCTGTTTGCTACTCTTAGCACTGTTTGTACTGAAAACCAAGGGTGAAGAGGCATATTTTTCCACAAAAAGAAGGCCTGTAAAGCTTGATTGATGAAAAAATTAGCATTAAAAAGAAGCCAGGTACTTTAAAACAGGACAAAAGAATGTCGACCTCAGAGTAGCATAGAACTGAGCAAGAACCCACATTTGCCATGTGCAGGGTTACAAAAGTAGAAGACTTTGCTTTTAGAAGAAAGTTCCAAGGAACCCTACTCAAAAAAGGCATCCTAAGAAATTGGTTTCTAGGAAATTTGTCTGATTTGAATTGCTCAGTCATCCAGTCACTCACAGGTCTCTATAGCTACAATTCAAGGGGTCCTAGCTACTGCTCAAGCTTGCAGAAGACTTTGGCATTATCCTTGTGGTGCTGGTTTTCAAAGTAAGCAGAATGTAAGAATTGTGGAGTCAAGGAAGCTTCTACCTAGATTTCAGAAGAAGAACTGGGAGGCCAGGCAGTGTGTTTCTGAGAGAGCAGTGCATGAAACTATGAGAATGAATTCAAAAGTGTCATGGAAATCCTGTAAAGTTGGAAAAGCTAGGGAAATGGAACAGAAAGGAATGATTAAGGTCACCCAAGGAAGAAAGCATGAGAGCAGTACTATAAGGATAGGACTGTTGAACCACTTTAGCATTCACTACTTGGCACATGGAACCATGAGATTCAATGTTTGTCGTGCTGGGTTTCAGTCTTTATTTGATCCCACTGGTTACTAGTCCCCTCTTCCTCCCTTTTGGAATGAGACTATTCACCTGTGCTATGGTATGTTGGAGAAATTTAATTTAACTTTTTAGTTTTTGTAGAATTTCACTGTGAAGAGTTTTCATTGAGTCTCAAAAGACTTTGGAGTTGAACTTTTCAACAAAACTGAAACTGTTAGAACATTAGCAACTGTTAAGAGATGAACTAATTGAGTTTGCATAAAAGGACATACATGAATCTTCTGGAAGTCAAAACGGAAATGCTATGAATTATACTCTAATGATCCCAGAAAAACCTCACGTGCTTATAGGATAGACTTTTGGAAACTGATTGGTTTATAGAAGATTATAGTTGACTTGCTTTTAGGAGCTTGGGTCTGCTGGGATGAAGTGGGATGTTTTAGTTACTTACTTCCTTGCTGAGACAAAATACTCAACACTCAAAATTAAGGAAGTAAAGGTTTGTTTGACTCAGTTTGTAGAGGTTTCAGTTCGTAGTCCCCTGCCTCCAAGGCAGGGTGGCATGGCAGACTAGCATCACAGAGGAGAAACAGTTCATGGTAAGCAGGAGGTAGCAAAGCAAGCAGAGAACACAACAAGTTTTCTGTCCCTTACACTGTATGCAGGACCCACCCTAGGTCATGTGTAATAGTCACACACTTACCTGTAGCCAGAACTATGCCAAACCAATCAGTGGACTGATTTGATAATCACACATACTTGATCCCAGAACCACACACTTTAGGTCCAACCACCTCTGAAAAGTCCCCTCCCATGATTTCATGAGGCTTTGGAGTACCCCTAGATGTAAACCATAAAATTCCAACTCTGGCCTTCCAAAGACTCATGCATATTCCTTTGTACAAAAAGCATTTAGTCCATCTCTAAGAGTTGTCAAAGTTTTAAGTTTCATCATTGCTGAAAAGACCAAGTCCAAAGTCTCCGAGATTCATGACAAACTCTTAGCTGCAAGTTATAAATGAAAAGAAAGTTAAACATTTTCAAAATTAAATGACCCAAGGTAGACATTTCCATTCCAAAAGTTACAAACATGGGGATAGCAAGGAATGGAAACAAAGCAAGTTCAAAATCCAGCAGGGAAAACATTGAATCATATAGTTCAATGTCCCACATCCAAAGCAATCTGTGGTAAGATGTGAACTCCAAAGGGCTTGGGTGGCTCCATCCTTGTGGTACTGCTGGTGATTATAGTTCCCAGTTTTTCATTTGGGTCCACTCTGCTCTCCTTGCAGTTTTTTCTCAAACAGTTCACATTTCTAGCTTTCCAAAGCTTAAGAGGTTTTCTTTGCACTTTCAGCTTCACACTAATAGTTTCACACATTGCATTCTCAGGGCCACACTGCCTGTCCTCTCAGGCCTTATTCTGAAATCTGGGTGGAAGTCTTCTTGACTCTGTGACTCTTGCATTCTAAATGCACCTAAAACAAGCACCACATGAATTATGATGAGTTTGGCCACAAGCAAGCAGAAGCAGTGACCATGCTTCCTTCTCTCATGGTTGTAGGGGTTGGGTGCCTATGAACCAAATCCTGAGGAACTTTCCCTAGACCAACACCCATTCTGGAAATTCATGTTCTGGGACTCTCCTCTCATGGCAAAATCTGCCCCTTTTACAATTTTGAGCTTAGAAAGATTGGAGTTCTGCTGCTTTTTCAACTGTCCTCAGGGCAAGCTAGGCATAGCTGTACACACCTTTAATCCCAGCACTTTGGAGTCTGAGGTAGGAGAAGTGTTGTGAGTTCGAGGCCGGTTTGGGCTACAATGTGAGCACAAGACTGGCCTGAATTACATAGTGCCACCCTGTCTCAAAAAACTAGGGCAGAGAGTTTGGCTCAGTGGCCTAAGTGCCTATCTGGCAGGCATGAGGTTGTGAGTTTAATGTCTTTGCAGTCCACAGATTTACTGTTGCTTATTTTCTGGTCAAATTCATAACATTTTAAATCATTCTGCTGAGTTCTTTGCCCTTGATTCTCAATGTAGAGCTGGTTAAAAGACCCCAATAGTAGCCATGCCACTGTCTCAACATTAGACTGCCTTGAGATTTATTCTGCCAGTTTAATTATCCTTCTGCCCTTAATCTCAGTCTCAGGAAAAGTCTCTGGACATAAGCAAAATCCAGACAAACTTTCTGCCAAGCCATAACACATCTCATCTGGAATCCAGCAGTCCTTCCCAGCAGAAGCCTCCTGAGCATTTATTGGCTTTCTGGTCTTCTGGGCTCTGACCAGAATCTCTCATATAATAAAAACTCAGACATTCTAGCTCTACTTTTTCAGCTGACGTTTCTGAACCTTTCCTACAAGCCAGTTCCAAATGTTTCTAAACTAAACATTTCTAAACTACATGGGAAGGTAGAGTGACAGGAATGACTCCACTTATCTGGTACCAAATTCTGTTTTTGTTACTTTTTCTTTTGCT
>RJWM01038134.1:0-16945 GCA_004363535.1 Dasyprocta punctata | reverse complement strand
GAGGAGGAATATTTGGTTCATAAGCCTTTTGAAATACAACTGCTAAAAAATCTTAGACAAAGTGTGGTTAATAAAGGAGTCTAAAGTTCGTTTACTGTGGGACTCTTACAAAACGTTTTGGATACGTATCAATTGATACCTTATGATATCAAACATCTGGCACAAAAATGCCTGTCTCCTGCTCAATTCCTTCATTTTGATGCAAGGCTAAAAACTCTTATTTCAGAGCAGGCTCGTAAAAACAAGATGGGTCCCAAACCACGTCCAGCAATAAATGAGGAAATGCTTTCTGGGACAGGAAAATATGCACCAATTGAGGAGCAGGTTCAATGTACTGAAGAGTTATATCCACAATTGTCAGGTTTAGCTAAAAAAGCTTGGATAACTATTCCAGAAGATGGGGTCCCATTAAGATCCTTTGTACACATCTTGCAGGGACACCAAGAGCCATTTACTCAATTTGTAGCTAAATTACAAGAAGCCATTCACAAGCGGGTTTCAAACACAGAAGCTGTGAACATTTTAACTTTACAATCGGCATATACAAATGCCAATCGGGATTGTAAACAGGCTTTAAATCCTGTAAAATCAACTAATGATTTAGTAACATATATTTGAGCATGTCAGGACATTGGAACTGAATCCTATAAAACAAATATGATGGCTCAAGTTATGGCTGGTCTTGCAAATGCAAAAGGGAATACGATGAAATGTTTTAATTGTGGAAAAATGGGACATGTTAGAAAGGATTGCAGAGCTCTTACTGGGTCTAATAGGGCAGATGCTGCTGCTGCAGCAAGTCAAAGAAAAGGTGTCTCTGCATGGAGGACTCAGGTTCTGCACCTGGACTCTGTCCGAGATGCCAAAAAGGGAGGCATTGGGCTAAATATTGTCATTCTAAATTCCATAAGGATGGTACACCTTTGCCAAAAAATGAAATGAGGGCCTTCCCTCAGGCTGGCAAAACAATAGAGGAGGAACAACTTGTGAGTCAAAATGCCAGTCTGCTTTACCCAGTGCAAACTCGCAAACAAATCCAACAGAGGCATCAAAGGTTTCTCCCTGGAGAGATGTTAACTCACTCACCAGGGGAACAGCTTAAAGTGCAGGATTAGATCTGCCTTTGGCTTGCAGAATCACTCTCATCGAGGGTGACCAACCTACAGCCATTCTGACAGGGATCTGGGGTCTACCACCTGAAGGAACAGTTGGTCTTGTACTGGGAAAGGCTGATTTGAATTTAAAGGGAATAACTATTATGCCTAGTGTGATCAATGGTGATTGTAGAGATCAGATACAAGTTCTTGCATGTGAAATAGATCTCTGGGTTTTTGAAAAGGGAGATTACGTGGCACAGTTGATTTTGTTACCTATAGAAAAGCCTTCTTTTGTTAAGTATAGACAGCTCAAGAGGGAGCAGGACCCTCAGAGCAAGACTACAAAAAGAGAAATTTATTTTACAAAAGAAGTGACTAAAAATAGACCTATATGTTTTATAAAAATCAATGGGAAATACTTTGAAGGTTTAATAGACACTGGCACAGATGTGTCTGTAGTTGCATCAGAACAATGGCCTGCCACGTGGACAACACAAAGAGCTCTCACCTCTCTTGTCAGATTAGGAAGTCCTCAACGTGTGCTACAAAGCACTTTACTTCTATCTTATGAAGGGCCAGACCAACAAAAATGTTTCTTTTTACCATATGTGGCACCTATTCCAGTAAATTTATGGGGAAGAGATTTGTTGCAGAAATGAAAATTAGTGCTGACTAGTAATGCTGATTTTAAAGCTAATCAAATGAGCTCTAATTTGGAAACTAAACAAATAGATTCAAATCCTAAAATTAAACAAATAAAGATTAAAATGTGATATCAAAAAGATAAAGGGCTAGGAAAGGACTTACAAGGAATCAAAGAGCCTATTCAAGTTACACCTAAAAATAACAGGCAAGGTATCGAATATCAACAGGTTTTTTCGGCAAGGGCCATTAATGCTTCTCCCCCCACAACAGCTCTGCCTTTACAATGGAAGACTAAGGAGCCTGTTTGGGTAGATCAATGGCCTCTTAAAGAGAAGAAGTTAATTCAATTACACAAATTAGTAAAAGAACAATTATAGCTAGGACATTTAGAAAGTTCAGTTAGTGGTGGAATATGCCTGTCTTTGTTATTCCAAAAAAGTCAGGTAAATGAAGGTTGCTACAAGATTTAAGAGCTGTAAATGCTTGCCTGCTTCCTATAGGGGCGCTGCAACCGGGATTGCCAAATCCAATTGCAGTTCCTAGATGCTGGCCTCTTATTGTAATTGATTTAAAGGATTGCTTTTTTAACATTCCTCTTTTTCCCACAGATAGAGCATGTTTTGCCTTTTTGTGCTTACTTTAAACTTTAAAGAAACAGTACAGCTAATAATGTGGAGGCAAGTTATGCTTGTGTCTTAGCAGGTAAAAGATCCACAAGAAATATACAGCCTTGGTGGAAGATGAGACCAATGCTGGAGACAGCCTTGTGTGATGGCTCAGCCAACCTGGGCCCCCAAAGACCTGCCTACCAACCAGAAAACTTACCTCCAGCTCCCCCAAGAGACCAGCAGAGAGGACACGTGATCCAGTGGAATGACATCCAAGCAACGGTCTATGAGGCTAGAGATATAGTCACCAGAAGGGGAATTCTACCAACCCCTGAAAATCTTTTGGTTGCCTTAATGGCTCTGCTGGCAGTATCTGTATATATAACACCTGTCTCAGGGGTCAAGTATTGGACTTATGTCCCTAATCCACCATTACTTAGACACATTACTTGGGCAGATTCTCCACATGAGATTTATCATGAGCCAGACATAACTAGTCCTAAATTAGATGTCATTCCAGGTCCAGTTATGCTGTTACACATTTAAAGCAGACCCCAGGCAGAACTTTGGTGCAGTCTCATGCCTGTTGGGAGTCGTTGAAGCTGGAAATTGACTTAGGGCATGATCTAGACAAGATCATTCCAAGAACAAAGAGAGCCTAGTGCAAGTCACGTGAAGATGCTACTTCAGCCTAGAGAACGCCTTGCCCCAAGGCAGTCTGAGCGGTGGGTTGCTAGGACAACAGGGTGTCTTATGACATTAGGTTGCTAAAAGGTATAAATAAACGCCCCTACATTGAGGGGCCAGTTCCTTTCCTCCCATCAAGAGGATAAGGGCTCCACCTGACTCCAGCTTTCTCTCTGTCTTTATTCTCTCATCCTCTCACGGTCCTTCACCCCAAGAACCTCAGGAGCCGCATGGATTGCAGCACATGCCCAGTGTCCAGTATTCTTGCACTTGAAACAGAGACAAGCCTCTTTCAGTCCTGTATATTGTATGCAGGCTACCTGCCCTAGGGCAGGTGTAGCTCTCACACTTAATCTCAGCATTGGACAATGAATCAATCACAAACTCTAGAAGCCCTCCCCCATGACTGCATGAGGCTTTGGGGGATATCTAGGCACAAGCTATGACATTCCACACTTGACCCCACAAAGGCACATGTAGATTCCTTTACACAAAAGGCATTTAGTCCTTCTCTAAGAGTTGCCAAAGCCCTGACAGTTTTGGTATTACTGAAAATTCCAAGTATCAAGTCTTCTCAGAGATTTAAATTAAACTCTTAGCTGCAAACTCCTGTACAAAGGAAAAGAAATGTTAATACTTTCAACATTCAATGGCACAAGATAGATAATTCCATTCCAAAAGTTATATACAGGGGGATACACAGGAATTGAACAAAAGTAAGTCCAAAATCTAGCAGGATAAACATTAAATCCTATAGGCCCATGTGCAGCATCTGAGGAAATCTGGGCAAGAGGTGAACTCCAAAGGACTTGTGTGGCTCCACCTCTATACCGTTTCTGATGGTTGTAGCTCCCATGGCTTCTATCTTGGGCTTGCTTTGCTCAATTCTTGAAGTTTTCCTCAGATGATCCACTTTCCTGGTTTCTCCAAACTTCTTGCATCTCCACTGTACCTTTGGCTTCACACTCACAGCTTCACACACTTCCCTTTCAGGGGCACACTGTTTGGTGTCTGAGAACTTCTGAAATGTGGATGGAAACATTTCTAACCCCTCAACATTTGTGCTCTGCATACACCTAGAACTAGCACCATGTGGATGATGCCAAGGTCTGCTGCCAGCTGGAGCAGTAGCCAGGTTTCCCTCTGTCTTGGTTGTAGGGGTCTAGTGACTGGATCTCTGAGTACTCTGAATCCAGTTCCGAGGAACAAATTCTCTAGGCTTCTACCATTATGGAACCTGGTGTTCAGGGTCCCTCTTCTCAAAGAAAATTCTTTCACTTTTGCAATTTTCAGGTTGGAAAGGGTGGAGTCCTGTTGGCTCTTGTGATGCCCTCAAGCAATCTATTCTATTATCCTGTACCTTCTCAGCAATCAAGAGCCCCTCAGTTCTGTCTTTATGGTCCACAGCTGCCCCCATGACTGCATGAAGCTTTGGGGGAACTTCTAGATGCAAACTATAACAGGGTTGAACAATTTAGTGGTCCTACCTAGTCCTTTGAAACTCCCGTGAAATCAGGGTGATATTCCCCTACTGGGACTCCCTTAGCCACTGGATGGCTCTTACCTAAGCATGGTAGAACCACTTGGATAGATATCTGTTGCATTTATCCAGATAGTAAAACTTTTGGTAGTTTTTTAAGGCAGTAGAGATGGAAATCTTTCTTTTTTAAAAAAGATCTTAACAAATAAGGATGACTGTTTTCATGAACTCACTTGTCATTTTAAGTTTTAAGTGATGCCCATCTGTTCTGCTCAGTTCATCAGGGATATGTTTGTAAATTACCTGCATTTTGTTAGCAGAAACAAAGAAGAGATCTAACCTCAAACCAGTAAGTGTGCTTCAGGATCCAGAGGTCATGGAGTCAGCTAATGCCAACTTAGCTGCTGTTTGCCACTAGCCATCAGGGGTAGAAGCAGTGGGAATTTTAAATGGACACATTTTTCTACACCCATTTCAAAAGACACTGCAACTGTTAAAATAAATCAAAGAGAGAGAGATAGAGACAGAGACAGAGAGAAGGAGGAAGCCCATATGTTCTCTGCAATCAGTCTTAGCTCATATCTGTGAGGGTGAGGCTGTCTACAGCCAGTTTGGGGTGGTACGTGAAGTTAATAAGACGCAGCCCTGGGGAGGGATTTGGGTGGATTCATAGGTGGCTGAAGATATGGAGATATAAAGTCAGTAAATTTGGCTAAGTAAGTATTGCACCAATTTATGAGGAAGTGACTTAACTTCAGGGTCCTGTAGAGATAATTAGGAATCATTGGGAGGAGTGACAGGGGTTAAACTGTGGGGAATGGTGACAAGGAATAGGAAGCCTAGCTAGACAAGAGCTCAAGGAGGAGGAGGATAATTTGACCCCATCTGGGGAGAGCCATGAAATGTCCTGGAAAAGAAGATCTTTTATTCATGTAAGGAATGACACAAAGGTGGGAGCCTAGTGTGAAATCAAGAAAGATAAAGGCACACTGAATGATGATGGTGAAGCAGGAGCACATGCAGGGTCAGGGAATTGAGGTGTCTTCTAGAATTTGGGTCAGTCTGAGGAAAGTAGGGTGGATTACTTCCGATTTTACAAGGAGGAATTAGGCGAGTTATTAGCAAGCCACAGCTTCACACAGGAGCAATATACTCACTGGAGAGGGTTTAATAGACAGTTGTCAGGGTACTATAGATGACCAGGAAGGGTCTTTTCTACTTGGGCCATAGTAACTAGGAGTTTAAATCTTTAATCAGAACCAATTTGCTAGCCAGCCTATCCTCATAAGGCCGGGTGCCAGGAGAAGTCAGGAGAATGTTCATAGCCTGTCATATCTCTTTTTGGGCTTATTGCAAAACTGGGAGATAGTCTCTGATAGAGTTGGCCGCTGAGCTAAGGTTTTCCCTGAGCAGAAAGGTGCTGCCATATAAAAGCTCAGATTGTATCTCATAGGGAGTGACTCAGATGCAAGGGAGAGTGATTGGGAGCAGGGAAATACAGTCTTCATGGAGCTGACATGTGAGCTTAGTGAGGTATGCCTTGAGGAGGACTTTATCTCACTCTACCTTTTTGGATAATTGAGGGTGGTAGGGTGTGTGAAGATTCCACTGGACACCAAGCAACTTAGACACCTCCTGGGTAATTTGACTAAAGAAAGCTGAGCCATTGTATGATTGAATAGACTTGGGGAGACCAAACCAGAGGATAATATCAGATAGGAGTGAGTTTACAATGGCCGAGGCCTTTTTGAGCCAGTGGAAAAAGTCTCTATCTATCTAAAAGGTATTAACCTGGACCAGAAGATATCTTAACTTTTGTACCTGCAGCATGTGGATGAAATCAATTTGCTAGCCATGAGTTTGCAAAAAACTCACTCTTCATGTGCAGGAAAAGGAGGGTTAGAGTTAGGAGGTGACATATGATTGGCAGGAGGCTCTGGGGGAAGAGAAGTGGCTGTGGTGGCTGTGGCTGGAGACCCTGGGAGAAAGGGAGCTGAGATCAGTTGGATCTGTTGTCAGAGAGTAAACGATTTTGGATAAATGGAGTGTAGACTGGAACAAAAATAGAAGGATTGGGGAGGGATTGCAGCAGGTGCATAAATTGGGAAGGCCATGGAGTGTAAAGAATGAGGACGTAGGATATCTTGGCAGATCAGGAGATGGGCAGATAGGTTTTAGATTTTTGAGGAGACAGAATAGGGGAAATGTGGAAGTATAGAAGAAGGAAGGTTCCCTATGGATAGTAGAGAAAGAGGTAATTGTTATGAGTGGAATGACAAAGTGAGAGCAGCAACAAGGTCCAACAAGGTCCACAATGAACATCTCCAGTTGGAGCTCAGGGCCATAATGGAGTGAGTGAATGACCAAAGCAGTCATTACCACAGTTGATTAAACACTGAAGGAAGTCAACCTTCCCAGGGAATGTTCCGGACCAGTGCTGGGTTTAAGAGGCTTGGAAAATGGGCTAAGTCTTTCTATGTCTTGGCATATAAGGGGAGTGGAAGGACAAGGTCATTTATATACTGTTTGAGATGGAAGGAAGAGAGGTGAAAAGAGAGCAACCATGAGCAAGGGCCTGAGTAAAGTAATGGAGTTTGTCCTAGAAAATCTGTAGCAAGATAATTCAGATTAACTGTTTGGACTAATAAATGTTAGAAACTGTCCTGGTGACAGCAAAGAAAGGCTGTGAGGAGGTGTGCAGGGGATAGTGAAAAAGGCATATTTTATGTTTAAGACAGAGTAATGAGTGGTAGGTAGAGGGATAGAGAACAGAAGTGTGTAGGGTTTTGGCATCACAAGGTCCATGGGAAGAACAATCTGATTGATAGCATGGGGATTTTGTGCCAATCTATAAAAACCATCTGCATTTTATACCAAGAGAATTGGCATACTGCAAAGGGAGTTGACGGGGATTAAGAGACCATGTCACAATAGGCGAGAAATAATAGGCTGTAATCTTTGTAAAGTGAGATCAGTAAGGGGATACTCTTGTTAAGCAGGGTAGGGGTGGTTTTGTAAGACTCTAGAGACTTTGTTGACAATGCCCACAGCAGCAGTCGGGGTCAGAAACACTGGTCTTTTGAAAGAAGGAAAAGTGGAATGGTAGGTCCCCATGACAATCAGAAATGACATTGATTAATTCTACATTGTAAGAGTTACACAAAGTTCTGCATTTGAGATGGTTCAGGGGGTCTCTGAGGCTTTTGATAAGCTTTAGTCTTTAGTGGCCAAGCCAAAAAGGCCTGAGAAGGTGCCAGTTGGTGTCCCTGGACCTACCAAATAGGTTATAATTGATTTCAGCTGTAACAGTCATGTTTAAAGAAGGGAGCATTGCTAGTGAGGCCAATAATCAAGAGATATAAAGCATTGTTTTATACTTTTTTGAGAAAGAATGAAAAAAAATCAAAGAGCAAGTTGAAAATAGTTGGAGCACTTTTTATTCTGTGAAAGAGATCAGCTCTAGAGATAGACAGAAGCAAACAAAGAGCTCAGAGGAATTCTGTCCTGGGCCCTAGCACAAAGAAGCCTTTAAGACTTGTGTTATCCATCTAATCACCTAGGCAACCTTTCTTAGCAACAAGAAAATGCTGTGCTTTTTTTAAAGTCTGATCTAAAATTCCTATGTTTCTGAAGTTCACAGGTTGAACTTATAAGAATGAATTTTAGGAACAATGGTTATCAAGAGCAGGAAACATTCACTGAGAGACAAAAATGATCCTTCCAGAGGGACAGGAGTACACCCCCAGAAAGTGGGTTGCACAAGGACTCCAATTCTCAAAATTTTATAGTGTAAAACCACATGGTCATAACATGGGTCATAGTTAAAACCAACTAAGATTATAAGTATAGTAGTTTAGGTGACATTGATCTAATGGGGAAGTAAGTCATGCAGTGAGTGGGTATGGAAAGATCAGACAACTTCTCAGGCAGGTGATGGATCTGGGGGTCTTGACTGTTCACTGAGGTGACTGATGTCCATCTAGACTTTATTTGACCAGGTATTATCACTTATCTCATCCCTTGGGGAGTATGGAGACCTGGACCTTTTGTTGTCTTGAGGCCTGGCCTCTCTGACACATCTCTGCCCATAGTTGTGGTGTGTTTTTACCTTTTGTCCTGACTGTCTAGAGGCCCCAGTCCTACCAGACTGCCTATAATATTTTCACCTAGCTGTAACATTCCCCCTCTGAAAAGGTATGTCAAACTTTAGAAAGGGGGAGGGGAAAATGACCATTCTTGCTACATAAGGCTGAAGGGGGTCATAATTGTGATTTGCAGTTAGAGACTCTCTCCAGAGGGTCTAAAGGCCTTCAAGAGATGCCAGGTCTTCTCATCTTGGGTAAGCATATAGCTTTAAGTCTGAAGAAGGCAAGACCAAGGAAACAGGTATGCATGTGCCAAACAATAAAATCAGCAAGACTATTATGAATACAACCAAAAACTCTTTCTGCCAAGAAGAGCCAGTTATAGCTTCCCACAAGGAGGGTAAGAAGAAGGTCTAGGGAGTTGCACAATCAGATGTGGCATTAACTTGTCATTTAATATATTGAACAGCCACCAAGATATTGGCAGAAAGATCAGAGATGTATTATACTTTTCTTTTGGGTGTTTAAGACCAAATTAAAATGAGACCTATGTTAATCAAAATTGACCTCTTACTGTCTATCAAGTTCAGGTAAGGCTTTTCAGGCATTACTCTTGGAACCATGTACCAAGCCTCTTAGTTCTTCTGTCAGTGTCAGCTTCCAGGATGGGCCACTGTCTTGCTTGACCATGTTGCTTTCTGTGAAAGGATGGAAGACTTTTTTCTCTTGGTAACCATCCTTTTGGCACACTATAGTTTGTTGATCTCTGCCTCTTTGGATCTAGCAATCTCTCTGCTCAGGAGATTGGGTGACTCACCAAAGTTGTAGGATCCTATAGGAAATGTCTCTCACCCTTGGGCTTCATTGATTATAGATGGCAAAGGTCAAAATATTGGCTTTTTTAAAAAAGCCCATTTATATCTCTAGTTTTGATCTCTAAACTATACATGTTGAACACTCGAAGAGAAGATCAATTATATCAGCCTTAAACTGTCTCAATTTAACTTCCTGTGCCATGACCTACTCAGGGAATGGGTCCTGAGAGTGGGTGACAGGAGGTTAAGTAAAAACTATAGACACACATTAAAAGGAAATCTGGAATTGGGTAGGACCTGGCCTCTCTGTTAGAGCAGCAGCAACAACCCAGGATGGTCTGCCTCTTTATTTATACACTGTAAAAAAGGGAGAAGCATGCAACAGGGCTGAAAGTGCAAGGCCTCAGTATTTTTCTGAGAACCCTGAAAGCAAAAATTCTCAGAGCTATCTACAGTTAACAGGAAGGAACGCCAAGGCCAAACATTTGTTGGACTGGCCTTACTCTAGTCCCAGTAACTTGTTTACATGGCTTACCTCTGGTTCTGTCATGACTCTGCTGCCCTTCACACTCCTGGAAGGAAGGATGGTCTCTAATCATGGGGTTTAATAAGTTAATTCTTGGTGAGCTGGAGAAAAATTGTGTTTTTTGAGAGTCTAGAGTGCTCAGATGCTGGCTGGCCTGGGAGAAGTCTGGCAGAGAGAGGAACATAGACTCAAACTATATCTTTTATTTATGCCACTTCACAGAGTGGTTATAAAGGGGTGGAGGGCAAAGGAGTAAGGTGAAGCAATCATCTGGATCGGGGATGTAGCAGGGTGGTGGTTGGTAGGGAATGCAATGGAAGGCCAGAGGAGAAGTGTGCAGTCCAGACAGCCCAAGACTCATGGCCTGAGCCCATGGCACTGTGGTGAACACCTGTAGCCCTTGGTGGGCTCAGGCTGGGTGTGGACCAGCTTACTTATGGATGAAAGCAGCTGCAGTGTGGGGGCAGTGACAGCAGCAGCAAGAGTGGAGGATGGTATGACATGGGCCCACCAGGGCAGCCATGGTGAAAACATGGCAGCAGGTGCAGCTGGTGGTGTGGTCAAGGGCATGATCTAGTGTCCATGGGTGCCTATATGATGACACCATATGTCTGTTTTGCTGTGTCACTGGTGCTGTCAGGGCAGTGAGCAGGTTCAGGGTAGTGTGGGCCATGCATTCCTGGTGCAGGGCTGGATGAGGTGGTTGTTGTTGTGTCTGCAGCAGCAGCCATATGGAACACTCACAATGGAGCAGAACATCACACAGACCCAATTCTCCTTGCCAGGGCTGGGTTTGGGAATGGGTGCAGGTGCTGTGGGTGGTTACCTGACTGACACGACTGAAGACTGCACATGCAAGTGCTGTGGATGGCTTTCTGGCACCAGCTGTGGTCCCACTGTGCACATGAGTGCCAGTTGGACCTTGGTCTATATGATGGCACCATGTACCTGTTATGCTGTGCCACTGGTGCTAAGAGGGAAGGGAGTAGGCTCAGGGCAGTGTGAGCCATGCACGCCTGATGCATGGCATGGTTACTTGGTGCCATAGCCACATGGCCCAGGGGCCCTGACCAGGGAACACCACACAGGCGGGATGGCTGAAACTTGGCAATCCATGACTGGGCCTCTAGGGCTGTGCCTTAAGATGAACAGCAGTGGCAGGAAGGAGAGAGTCAGTTGAGATAAAAGTCACCCAGGGGCAATGGTGCTTGACCTAGACTTAGGCTGGGCTCTTTGCCCCACCATGAAGCAGATGTCACAGTGGCTGATAGTGCTGTCACCCATGGGGATTCATTGTGCAGGGGGAGCAGAAACCAGAGACAGAGAGAAAAATCTTAAAGCCACAGAGAGTGTAAAGGCATGGAGAGAGGTAGAGAGAGAAGTCTTCTCAAATCTGATCCAGTGGGAACTGTGGGGCATGATCTGAGAAGCCAAAGTCTCATAGTGGCCTCTTTAAGGCCACAAGGGCTCGATATAGCATTGGAGTCCCTCTAGAGATGGTTACCCTATTCCAGATTTGGCACCAAATATATTAAAGGGGTGAGAGACCACCTGTGTAGGCTCTGTGAAAGAACCATGGCTGTTTATTCACTTCTATGGGAGCAGGCTGAGTTCAGAGTGGAGTCAGCAAGAAGCTAGGGTAGAACAAAGGCTTTAAAGGGAGGTGAGGAGTTTGTTGTTTTGTGGAATTTGGGGGCAGAGACAGTGTGGTGGCCCTTCTCTGAATGAGCCGGTCAGATGCAAGTGTGGTCACATTTCTCTGAACAGGAGGTGCAGATGGACATGGCTTTATTCTTCTTTTATGGTTTCTTGTTGTGCCTGTTAGTGACGGCCTCACTCATTGGGTATAACAATCTGGTTATTGGTAGGGAAATTATCACACATTTTCAAAAAAATTTTGGTTAGTTTGGATAAATATAGATTGCTTGACAGAGTAATTTAGTGAATTTGTAATTGGTTGAATAGTCATAACCAATATATAGTTATTACTATTGCTATTTTTTATTTATTTATTTATTTATTTGCAGCACTGGGGATTGAACTCACAACCTCGCGCCTGTCAGACAGGTGCTTAAGTCACTGAGCCAAACTCCCGGCCCTGGTTCTTTGAGGCAGGGTTGCACTGTGTAGCTCAGGCCAGCCTTGTGTTCACGTTGTAGCCCAAGCTGGCCTCGAACTCACAATGCTCCTCCTACCTCAGCCTCCCGAGTCATGGGATTAAAGGTATTGTTATTTTCTTTGTTGCTATTTGTTTGTTTTAGTTTTATTTTGATGAATTTTATCCTGTATAATTAAGATATGCAGCATGATGTTATGGGATACATATAGATAGCAAAATGTTACTACAGAGAAGCAAATGTTAACATATCCATCATTTCAGACAGTTACATTTTAGTTTTTGTGGCAAGTCATTAAATTCTACTCATTTAGCATGAGTCGCATATACAGTAAATTTGTATTACCTAAAAATATTTGTATTATCTATAGTACTTATGTTGTGATTTACATCACCAACCTTGTCCATTGCACATATGTACTAATTTATATTCTGTGACCTATACCTCCACATTAATGGTAACCACTATGTTCTTCTCAACTTCTATATGTTTGAAAGTATTTTAGGTCCCACATATCAGTGAGATTATTTAATATTTTTGTTTCTATGTCTGGTTTACATATTTAATTCAGAATAAAGTCCTCTAGGCTCATTCAGGTTTGGAAAATGGCAAAATTTTTTAAGGCTATCAATATTCTACAGTATGTATGTAATATAGTTTCTTCATCTATTTATCCACCAATGGACACTTAAGTTGCCTGTATGTCATGGGCATTGTGAGTCATTATGCCACAATTAATATAGGATGGATCACTCTGCTGTAGTGAACATTATGCTGCACTGAACACCTCTTTATGAGGTGGTTATTTCATTTGCTTTGGAATTATTACCAGAAGATTTGTGAAGTCATGTGGTAGTTCTATTTTAAGTTTCTTTAGAAAGTTTTAATGCTGTTTTCCATCTATATTCACATCAATAATGTAAGAATTCCTTTTCTCTACACTTTCGTCAATTTTTTTCTTACTAACAAGTGTGAAGTGGTGTATAATAGTGATTATTATTGTGATGTTGGACAGCTTTCATGTATCTGTTGGACATTTTGTTTCTCTTTGGAGAATTTTTTATCCAGGCCTTTAGCTCATTCTTCAGTTGGATTGTTTCCCCACTAGAGATTTGTATGAGTTCTTTATAAATTTTGGATATTAATCTTTTACCAAAGCTATGATTTGCAAATATTTACCACATCTCTATGCTGTTATATTGCTTTTTTAGTTGTTTGCTTTGCTGTGCAGAAGACATTTAGTTTGCTATTAGTCTCATTTACTAATTTTCACTTTATGTGGCCTAATCCTGTGTTATGAGAGCCAAAAATTTACTGCTAAGGCAATATTGTCCAAGGACTTCCCCCATGTTACATTAATTGGACATGTGAACCAGACTAAAACTAATAGAGAAATACTAGAATTGAATTACATTTTTGACCAAATAGTTCTGACAAACACATACAGATGTCTCCACCCAACAGTATAACAAATGTTTTCTTCCAGGTGCCACAACATTGGTTACATATATATTTACATCAGTTATGTCCTCTTGAAATACTGATGCATTTATCATTGAAAAATTAGATTTCTCTGTTTTGTGACAAGTTTTGACTATAAATATTTTATCAGGTGTAAATATATACTCATTCTTATTTTTGTTTTTCATTTGTGTGAAACATCTTTCAACCTTCCACCTTTAACCTCTGTGTCCCTATATTTAAGTGGGCTTTTTCTTCAAGCATGTAATGGGATCTTATTCTTTTATTCATTTAGCCATTCTGTAGGGAGCCGTTGAAGCTAGAAATTGATCACACATGCAAGGGCCAGTTGGGAAAACAAAGAGCGTCTGGGGTGAACCACATAAACAAGCTGTTCCAGACTAGAAAAACACCAAGTCCAGACAATCCAAGCAATGGATTGCTAGGCAAAAGGGCACCACTTGACATTGTGTTGCTAAATGTATACATAAACACCCCTCCAGTGAGGGGGTTGTTCCTTTCCTCCGATCTGAAGAGTAGTGGCTCCACCTGACCCCAGCTTTGGCTCTTTTTTATTTTCTCATTCTCTTGCAGTCCTTCACCCCAAAAACTCAAGAACTGTGTGGGTCATGGGAAATAGTGCCTGATCTTCAATGGGGTAAGAGATAGAGAGTGAGGGGACTCTTCTCATGTGTGCACAACTAGGGGGAGAAGTGAATTGGTAGTGGTCAATGTTTATCACTGGAGTGAATTGATATTGACATCATCAGATGTGAAACTTGGGGATACAAGAATGAATCCTCTAGGGCTAGAGAAAAAAGAAAAAAGAAAAAAAAAGCCAAAGACAGACAAATAGTCTTGAGAGAAGCCAAAGACAGAGAAATAGGCTTTAGAGAAGCCAAAGAGACAAACAGTCTTAAAAGAGTTCAAATGGACAATAAACTTATAAGAAACAAAAATAAATGTATTGATTTTATCAGTTAAGGGCCAGGAGTTTGGCTCAGTGACTTAAGTGCCTGTCTGACAGGTGTGAGGTTGTGAGTTCAGTTCCTGGTGCCGCAAAAAAAAAAAAAAAAAAAAAAAATCAGTTGTTAGACATAGGGAAAGCAAATTATCAAGAACCACTGATGTCAGATATTTTTCTCCAGTTATTAAAAGCTGTGCAAATCAGTGTCCATGCTCCCAAGATGCTACAAGAAGTGAATTAATGCTGACCAGTACTTCATCTGGCTATGCATACTTTCTCTTCACCCCCCAAGAAATGTCAATAAGAAGGGTGACAGACAGATAAAACTGGTCATTGACAGAACATATTGGCTTCATGGACACCATTTTAAATTGTAGACCTTAAATGTAACAGCCCTATTTGATAGATAGTCTTTTTGATGGTATCAAAAGAGGCCAGAAAAGATAATGTGAAGACATTGTCAAGAATAAGCTGGTTGAAGATGTGCAGGCTTATTTGCAGATTTTTAATGATTTATTGGTCAATAGGTGTGTTTCTGTGACAATATCATGCTGGTTTGTTATCTATGGCTCTATAGATGTGTCAAAATCAGGTATTGGAATGTCTCAGGCCTTGCTATTATTTGATTGTTCAGGGTCTTTTTTATTACCATAGGAATTTCGGGATTTTTTTGTGGTCGTGTGAAGTATATCCTTGTTATTTTAGTGAGAAATTTCATTGAATCTATAGATCATTTTGGGTTGTATGGCTGTTACAGCATTATAAATTTTCCCAATCTATGGACATGAAAATTATTTCCTCCTTCTATTGCCTTTTTTCGTTTCTTTATTTGGTATTTTGTAATTTTCATTGCAGTGATCTTTCACATCTTTGGTTAGATTTATTCCTACATATCTTACTTTTTGTGTGTTGATATTCTGAATCAGATTCTTTTCTTGGTTTCTTTATCAACAAGTTGATTATTAGTGTACAGAAAAACTGTGAATTTTCCTATGCTGATTTTGTTTCCTTTCTAGTTGTTAAATAAATGTTTCTCAGTACTGGGTCTGTTGGTGAAGCTTTTATGTTCTTATATATACAGAGAGTCTTATCATGTATAAACAGGGATAATTTTAAGTTTCTCTTTCTTACCTGTACACCTTTTATTTATTCCTCTTGCTGAATTTCTTGGGCCAGAATGCCTAGTACACTACTATTTTCAATGAATGATAAGATTGGATAACTTGTCTTTCTCCTAATCTTTTCCTCTATTCAGTATGATGATGTTTATGTGTTTGCCTTCATTATGTAGTGATATGATCCATCTAATTCATTCAGAGCTTTCATCATGAAGAATGTTGTTTTATCAAAAGCTGCTTTTCTGTTTCTTGACGTGATCATGTGCTTTTTAATACTTATGTAATTTATGTGCTCTACTACATCTATTCTTTTGCATATGTTGAATTATCTTTGCATTCCTCAGAAAACCAAGTTGATCATGCTGTAGGATCTATTTAATGTGCTGTTGAATTTGGTTTGGAAGCATTTTATTGAGAAGTTTTGCATCTATGTTCACTAGTAATATTGGTCTATGATTTCTTTTTCAGTTGTGTCTTTGTCAGATGTTAGTGTCAGGGTAATACTGGCTTTGTAAAATGAGTGTGAAACACTCCCTTCCACTTTGTGAAATAGTTTGATGAACATTGATATTATTTCTCTTTTCAAAGACTGATAAAATTCAGCAGTGAATCCACTTGATCCTTTTTTGGGAGACTTTTTATACTGTTCCATTTCATTATTTGATATTGAACTATTTAGGCTTTTTGTATGCTCTTGGTTAGACTTCAGTAGAGTATATTCACTCAGAATTTTTCTTTTTTATTTAAGAAAAAGAAAAAAGACACATATAAGAAAGACAAAAAGCAAAAGAGACAAACGAACGACTAGAGTAAATGCACAACAGTAACATTACAGGTTTACAAAACAGGATGATAGAAACTTGACAATGGTTGCAATATTGCATATCGTTACCTTCAAAATGCTTGTTTACATTAACAGATATAGACATGTAAAATTGATCTAAATATATGAGTATCAATTGTTCTCTCTAAAAAACTAATACATTCAGCAGTATGTTCGTTTTAGTTATCTTACACATACATGTATACAGATTTATATCTTTTCCTTTTCCCTTCCCTCTTTCCCCCTTTTCCCTTCCCAATTACCTTTGCTCCGTGAGTTGTTTTTCACCCTTCCATAGTATTTATTATAGATTTTGGATCATATATACTTTTTCAGTTTCTTACACTAGGGAGACAATACAGTATTTACACATGTGGGTTTGATTTATTTCACTTATGAGTATGGTCTCAAGTCGTGACCATTTACTTATAAAAGTCTCAATGCAATCTTTCTTAATAGCTGGAACTCTTCTCCACTTTTGGTGGGAGTGTAGACTGGTGCAACCACTGTGGAAGT
>RJWM01038133.1:0-16874 GCA_004363535.1 Dasyprocta punctata | reverse complement strand
TTTTTTTTTTTTTTTTTGTGGCACCGGGGTTCAAACTCACAACCTTGCGCCTGCCAGGCAGGCGCTTAAAGTCACTGAACCAAACTCCCAGTCCTAGATTTTTGAGACAGGTTCGTACTATGTAGCTCAGTCCAGCCTTGCACTCACATTGTAGCCCAAGCCGGCCTTGAACTCACAATGCTCCACCTACTTCTGCCTCCCAAGTGCTGGGATTAAAGGTGTATGCCACCACGCCTGGCTCTTTGATCCATTTTGATTTTAGATTGGTGCATGGCATAGGTCTAGTTTAAGTCTTTGGCTTGTGGAAAGTCAGTTTTTCCAGAACCATGTATAAAGAGGCTTTCTTCCAATAAGCTTGTTTGGTCCCTTTGTCAAAGGTAATGTGGCTGAGTGTGTTTGTAGTTGTGTCTGTATTCTCTATTCTGTTTTACTGATCCTCAAATTTGTTTATTTGCCAGTACCATGCTGATTTTATTATAGCAGCTTTGTGGTATAATTTCAGGTCAGAGATTATGATGCCTACTATTTTGCCTTTGTTGCCCAGGATTGCCTTTACTATTCTAGGTGTCATCTGGTTCTAGGTGAATTTTTGGATTTTTTTTTTTTTAGTTCTGTGAGATATGCTAATGGTATGTTGATTGGGATTGCATTAAGTCTGTGTAACAGTTTGGGGATTATAGCCATTTTCATGACGTTGGTTCTTCCTATCCATGAGCAAGGGGTATCTTTCCACTTTCTGAATTCCTCTTTGATTTCTTTTTTCAGTGTACTGTAATTTTCAATTTATAAATCTTTTACTTGCTTTATTAGATTGATTCCTAAGTATTTCATTTTTTGGATGTGGTTTCCCTAATTTCTCTCTCAGTGAGTTCGTTGTTTGTGATCAGGAATGCCATTGACTTTTGCGTGTTGATTTTGTAATCAGCTACCCTGCTGAATTTGCTTATTAAGTCTAGAAGTCATTGGTTCAACATATGCAAAGCAGTAAATGTAATGCACCATACTAACAGAGCCAAAGACAAAAATCACATTATCATCTCAATAGATGCAGAAAAAGCTTTTGATAAAATACAACACTCATTCAGTGTAATAACCCTAGAGAAAAGTGGGATAGATGGTATTTATCTCAATCTGATGAAAGCCATTTATGGCAAACCAACAGCCAACATCTCACTAAATGGGCGAAACCTGAAAGCTTCACTCTAAAATCAGGAACAAGACAAGGATGTCTACTACCTCCACTCCCATTCAATACAATTCTGGAAACATTAGCCAGAGCAATTAGACAAGAGAGAGACATAAAAGGAATAAGGATAGGTAAGGAAGAATATAAACTATCATTCGCAGATGATATGATACTCTACACAGAAGACCTCAGAGATAATTTTAATATTTTTTCACTTGGAAATTTTACTCTAGTCTATCATTATGCATGTTTATTTTTCCTTTGGATTAATTCTCAGGTAAACTAAAGATGTCAAATGACTTAAAAATCAAAGATCTTACCAGGCACGATGCTGTGCATCTGTAGTTCAAGGTAATTAGGAGGCTGATGTGGGAGGATCACTTGAGCCCTGGAGTTTAGGGCCAGTCTGGGCAATATAGCTAGGATCCAATTTAAAAAATGATCAAGCTTAACTAATCATTTCAAAAAACACAAGTTACTATGAGGCACAGAAGCAAGAAGAGTTCTAAGATTCTTAGTGTTCATTCCCAAATCTCTTTATTTGTTGCATAATACAAATTCTGACACCAATTAACACATGAGATCCCTAAATAATGTGTATGCTTACAAGACAGGGTTTATCTTAGTGTATTTTGGAAGCTGTAACAACATACCATAAAATGGGTAGTTGATAAATGATAAAACTTTAATTTATTCTCATAGTTCTAGAAGAATTAAAGTCCAATACCAAGGCACAGGAACGTTTTTTGTTTTGTGATAGCCCAGTTTCCAGTTCACAGATAGCGCCCTCGCTTCTTTCTTCACATGATCGGAAGTGTAAGCAAGCACCCTCACATCTTTTATAAGGACATTAATCTCATGACATAACAGTTTCCTAAAAGCCTCAACCTCATAACATAATCACCTTAGTGTTTAAGATTTCAGCACATAAAGTTTAGGGCAACAGAGCCTTGAAACCATAGCAAAGCTGAGTCAATTTTAAAATATTTCCGCTTTAGTTACTTTGGTAGTTACAAAGATTACGTGACATTTTCCTAGGCATCCTATACCTTAATCCATAGATTCATGGATTCAGGTTTTGTTTACCACACCTAAACTTAAAAAGCACATTCTGCCAAAGCAATCCACCAACTCTCTTGAGACTGTACCATTAGCATGTTTGAAAAGCAGTGTATCATTACCATATATTCAAGGAATCTTGTTCCCTCTTTCTGTCCATGGGAAGACTTTGTACTGGTTCCTCCTACAGGTGTGTCTTGAAATACCTACAGCACCAACACCTTGACTGTATTTTTTGGAGAACCCTTGGGCCAAAGGGATCCCCACTGGGATTTGTCTCAAAACCTTCCTAAAACTTTTCACTTATTCAAAATTCCAAGTAAGTATAGCACAACCCTGATGACTTCCCCACTATCTCTCTGACTCTCCTTCTGTTATGCTCCTTCTTACTTAGTGTCATGTTCATTAGCCTTTACATTAATAGGCACATTACCCTGTTATGCTTTGGATCTAAAATGTACCCCAATGTCTCATGTGTTTGGGAGGTGATTGTATCGTGGAAGCACCATACTTACCAGTGGATTCTTTCATTGACAAGTTTGTGGCTGAATCTGCCATTAGGACGGAGACCTGGCTGGAGGGGGGTTTATTGCAGGTTTGACCCACAGGGGTGCATTCATTTCCTTGCCTCCTGCCTTCTTTCTGTTTTCTGGCTGCCATGTGTAAACAATTAGCCTCCGGCAGGTCCTTCCCCCTTGTCATTCTGCCTTGCAGCCTACCGATACGGATTGAATTCTCTGAAGACCATGAACCCAAGCAAATCTTTACCTTCATCTTTGTGTGTTAAGTAGTTTGTGCCAGAAATGTAAAAGTAACCAATACAGGAAATTGGTACAGATAGGGTTGTTGCTGTGACTATACCTGACTTCGTGGTTTAGAAATTTTGGGGGCTTCTTTATGAGGGAGTTTGAAATATTTTGGAGAAGTGGGTTAGAGAAGTCCTAGATTGCTACAGGCAGAACTTGATGGGTGGTTCTGGTCAGAGCTCAGAAGACCAGAGTGGTGATAGGAAAACAGCAAAGGACAACTTCATGAAGTTGCAGTTGGGAACAAGGACACCACTGGCTATTGGACTAGCGGTCATGTGTGTGACACTGTGGCAGAAAAGTTATCTACCTTTTGTCCATGTCTTAAGATTTTGTGTGGGGCTAAATTTAAAGGTAGCAGTGTAATGGATTTGGCAGAAGAAATATCAAGCCAACTGAATATTCAGACTGGAACAGACACTGCTGTTTTCCATCTATTATGAAAATCAGGAACAAAAATCGGATATGAAAAGTTTGCAGGTTCATCAGAAAGGAATTACCTGCAAAGTTGGGGCAAAGGAACACATGGTTGCTGAAAAGATTATAAATAAAAACAGAGCCGGGAGTGGTGGTGCACGCCTTTAATCCCAGCACTTGGGAGGTTGAGGTAGGAGGAGCGTTGTAAGCTCGAGGCTGACTTGGGCTACAACGCGAGCACAAGTGTGGCCTGAGCTACACAGTGCGACCAAGCCTCAAAAATCCAGGGCTGGGAGTTTGGCTCAGTGACTTAAGCACCCGTCTGACAGGCGCAAGGTTGTGAGTTCAATTCCCGGTGCCAAAAAAAAAAAAAAAAAAAAAAAAAAAAAAAACCACCATAAATTAAAACAGCCAAGTAATTTGCATCAGGACAATTGGAAAGATGGCTTAAAGATATTCCAGAAATTAGCATTGCCTCACCTTGTTCAAGTCAAGGATATAAAACTGCAAAGTTTTAATTTTGTAAGAGAGCCTTGGAACCATCTGTTCAAGAAGGACTGGTAGGAAATCGGTTCCTTGGCATTTGTCTCATAGTGCTCAACCATCCCTACACTCAGAGACCTATGCAGCCATGATCCAATGGGGCCTGACTACAGATGAGGTGGCAGCAGATCTTGGTGTCATCCATATGGTGCTGGTTTTGCAGGCAGATAGAGTACAAGAGTTATGGGGTCAGTGAGGCTTCCACCCGGATTTCAACGGAAGGCCTGTGAGGTTAGGCAGTGTAGCATTAAGCTTGGAGAGAGAAGCCAGAGATAGAATGGAGACCCAGAGATTTGGAGGTGCCAGACGTATGGGACATCTGCTTAGGAGTACAACCAGACCAACAGAAAACCATGTGGGCTAGAGCTGGCCAGACTATAGCAGTGGGGTTGCCCATTACTGCAGCCCTTTGGAGCTCACATCTGACCATAACCTGGCCCACAGGCTGCAGAAGGAGCTTCCAGATTTAATATTGGCCCAGTTAAATTTTGGTATTGATTTGGTTTGATTCCTTTCAGCTTCCTATTCCTTTCTTCTGGAACAGAAATGTTCACCCTGTGCATTTTATGTTGAAGAATTTAACTTCCTTTTTCATTTGTACAAGGGCTCATAGTTAAGGGTTTGCCTTGAGTTTCATAGGAGATGTTAGACTTGGACTTTTTAGCAGCACTGAAACTGTTAAGCCTTTGTTTTCCAATTTTTTTTATTTTAAGACTAGAAAAACAGAGTTTCAAAACAGGCTAACAGAACAGTAACAATAATTAATACATTGTGTACTGTTATTTTCATAGTAGTTACTCAGAGGACAAGATATACGTATGAGATATTGTCCAAACAATATTAGCACAAATTTTTATTTTCAGTGAACTAAGAGAAACCAGCTGTATAGCTATTTTAAGTATCTTGTGTGTATATATATATATATATATAATTTTTTCCTTTTCCTTCCTTTCCCCTACCCTCATCACAGTTTCTCTTTTCTTTTGAAAAGTTTCCTCCCAATTCACAGCATCTATTGTAGACTTTGGATCTTATTCATTCATTCAGTTTCTCACACTAGTGAGACAATATGATGTTGACACAGGCTGGGGATCTAATTTATTTCACTTATGAGTATGGTGTCGAGTTGCATTAATTTACCTATAGAAGTCTCCAGTTTACCCTTCTATATGGTTGAGTAGTATCCATATTCATTCATTCAGTTTCTCACACTAGTGAGACAATATGATGTTGACACAGGCTGGGGATCTAATTTATTTCACTTATGAGTATGGTGTCGAGTTGCATTAATTTACCTATAAAAGTCTCCAGTTTACCCTTCTATATGGCTGAGTAGTATCCATATATATGTATATATATATATATAGATATATATATATATATACACACACACACACACATACAGAAAAACACACGTTTTTTTACACATTTCTCAGTTGATGGGCATTTGGGTTCTTTCCAAGATTTAGCTATTACAAATTGTGCTGCTATAAACATGGGTGCACATATATTGCTGTGATATGATGTTTTAATTCTTCTGGAAGATACCCAGAGGGGAAAAGCTGGGTAGAATGAGACCTTTAACCCTAGATTTTGAGAAACCTCCACACTGATTTCCACAGTGGTTGCACCACTCTGCGTTCCCACCAATGGTGGATAAGGGTTTCTTTTTCCCCACAGCCTTGTCGGCATGTGCTCTAGTCTTTAGTCTTAATTATTTGCTTTCCATGGCTATATGCACAGGACTGTCATTAACCAAAACTTTCAGGCAAGACTTGATTCACTGTATTTATATTTCTAGCCTGAGAAAAGAAATCATAAGTCAATTACAGATCAGTAATTTAACATCGGTATTTAACATCTCTGAGAAATGCTCCTTTGCAGTATGACTATGACAAAGTAGTTTACTGATTTATAGTTGAACTATTGTAGATATAACTTGGGTTTTGCATACAAAAATGAGTAAGTATTGTTTTATTTTTCCATAGTACACTCTTTTACACTGCCTCTCTTTAAAAACCATTCATTGAAGTTTCTAACACAGATATTTTTATCTATTTGTATCTATTTCTGCCTCTCTGTCTCTCTCTGTTTTTTTCTGTCTCTCTCTCTGACTATTTAGTCTTAAAACTGAAAATATTCTAGTAAAACTTTATTTAACATTACTTCACAAAAGTTCTTGTATGGTTTTTATTGGAAAAAATAAGTCTTAGTAACTTCCGAACTTCTGAATTTTTAGTTCTGTCATTTTAAATATAAAACCATTGATTATATAAGTACTATTATTAAGAGTCAGTAAAATTACTTGCTTTGTAAATGTTAGATTCCATTATTATTGATACGTATTTGATTATGAATAAACTGATAATAAAATCACTAACTTGATTGCAAGAAATAACAATTCACAAAGCGCACAGTTGCTAGATTGTGCTCTGACACACACTAGGTTGCCACAGAAGACTCATATGAGTGCCATGGTATACTTTACAGTTTCAAAAGAAACGCACAGAGATTCAGCATCCCTTGGACACCACGTGAGCTGCTATCTCAAGATGGCTGCCAGTTCCAACGTGAGATTACAATGCTTTCATTCTTCCCAATGCTGTGGTATCTCTGTGAGTCTTGTTAATTATTTTCCACAACAGGAGCCAAATGGTACCAGAAATTAGTGTGGAATGCCACATGAAGCCGACACCGTCCAGCCAGACTTCAAAGTTTGAGAAGTTGTGTGGTAACTGATTGGTGCACGTGACCCATAACTAAACGATTGTGGTTCTCTAAGAGAAATATAAAAATATCTTTCTTTCCATTTACTGTAACCATTTTTTCCCATGAGTACTAAGTGTGGGGATATTAACAATAACCACTTGATAAATGAAGCTGTCAGAAGGCTTTTTTGGCTGAGGGGCTCCATTAGAAGCACTGTGAGATTCAAGAGCACAGTGAAATGCAAGGGTCTGAAAACCTCTGCAGTCGGAATCCTTACTGTCTACTTTTACATTTATTACTTACTCTTAACTCTGCTTTTAATTTTTATAACTACAGGAAACTATGTTCATAGGACAATGTTGCAATGAAGCTGTCACTGCTATACAAATTTATAAAAGCAATGCTGTGGTCCTGGTCCTGAACTCCTCTGATTTGTTTATCACCATTGGAACTAGAGAATAATATTCAATCTGGATTTAGATTTGTAATAAAAGATGATCAAACATTTTTTAAAAGGAAATAGTGAGGTTTCAGCTTCATGAAAACTTCAAAACATAGTTTGAAAACCGTTCGAACTTGATGATCCCAATTAAATATTGCCCAAGAACTCTTTCCTCTAACTTTTTAGGCTCTGTAGCATTTGTGGAGAAACTTAATGCTTATATTACTGATGTATTTGTACTTGTCAGAATATTTGTTAATTGCTATATAATTTATTATCTAAAAAGCTTTATAAGGATTTAAAACTGGAACTTATTTATTTGTTTATTTATTTATTTAAAGACAGGGTCTTGCTATGTAGTTCAGGCTGGCCTAGACTCACTATGTAGGCCAGGCTGGCCTTCAACTTGTAGCCATTGTCCTGCCTCAGCCTCCTGAGTACCAGTATTACAGGCGTGCACCACCACACCTGGTTATAAATTATTCTTGAATTTTTCTTCTGTTAACCATAAATTCATTTTATTCACAAATCATGTAGAATAAGAACCTTGAATTTTACCTTAATTAGATACAGTTCAGACCTACTGGGAGTAAACTAGTGCAGTGTTTTCAAATATCTGTCTTGGACTTTCGGGAAGATCATGGAGTAGTAGGATGCAGGGAAAACAGCCTCTCTGAGAGACACCGTCTGGACGTGGGAATACGCCATTTTGAGGAAGACAAAAAGGAGGGAGATGGGTTCCTTGGACCCAGGAAGAGCCTGAAGTTTGAATCAAACCCCACAGAGAGAGTGAAAAGAAAAATTCAACTCAGAAGAAGGCGGTAGCTGGCAGAGATTTTGCCTGGAGCTGGACTCACTTCGTGAGGGGAGCTGTTGGAGCACAGCGGCACACAGTCACGGTGTGGGCAGGGGCTGGTAAACTTGGGCCCTCTGTGGAACCTTTCCTCGGTGGAGGAGAGCAATGGGTGCAGAGGACTGTGCTGGCTGGTGGTAAGTGTGGAGGGCTTGGTCCTCCTGCGGGGGAGAGCAATTTGCCAGGAGCCATTCTGGAGTTGAACCAGATATTTCTGGGGCTAAAACTGTTGCCAGCTTCCCCCAGTGCTTCCTAGCTGGGCACAGACCCACGGAGACTGCTTGGATGGCTGTGAGCCCAAGGAGGCTGCTCTCAGGGCAGGCCTGCTAAGGTTGTCTACTACTCCGTCCACCAACAATTGCTGGCTTGCGGAGATACAGTGCCATGATTTGGGTTGCTGTCTCCACAGGCTGTTTACCAGTGAATCCAGAGAGAACCCCGGAAGTGGACTTTTTTTTCCCTCTTTTTATTGCTTGTTTAGTTTAGTTTATTATTATTTTCTTTTTTTCTTTTCTTTTCTTTTTTTTTAGTGCGAGTGTGGTTTCTGCCCTCTTTTTGGGTGTGGTCTTGTTCTGTTCTCTCTCTCTCTCTCTCTCACTCTCTCTCTTTTGGCTCTTTTGGGTTTCTTTTCCCTCAGTCTTCTGCAGTGGTTTCCCTAAGTTGGTAGAACACATCTTTGTTCTCCAACCTACTTACTGTCTCTCTTTTCCCACTTTTCTGCTTTTTCTTAAATTCATTTGGGTCTGGACCCTTGGGGACAGAATTGACATTTTGTGAACCTAAGTACTATATATGATTGTTTTGCATTCTGTTGTATGGTTATAAATTCAGTTTATATGATTGGGGGATGTAAATCAGGGGTTGGATCAGTTTACTGTTTTGTTGGCTGTGTTTGGTGCCATGGATACCACTGCAGCCAGAATTAACTGGATTGAACTGGATAGCTGTTGGCCTTGATGGTCCAGGACTGGGATTGACTGGGGGTCACAGAGAGGGCTGGGGTGTGGTCCCAAGGAACTAGGGACTGGGCTAGGTGAGCAGTGGTTTCTCGTCTCTGACAAACTGAGGAGGTGGGATTTTCCAATAGACTCAGAGCCCAGGAACCAGTTACACCTGAAAGTTATCTTTGGGAAGTGCTTATCACCTGGAAGTCCTCAATACCATCATTAAAGTAACCCACTGCAGGCAACTAACAGGTATCACTTTAGGAATTAAACTAAAAAAGAAAAGAAATGAGAAGACACTTAAACAGGTCACAACCCCAGATACCCAGTTTCCCAAAAGCAAACCCAGGGAGCAGTGAGGCTGGAAAATCCAAAAACCCCCACCAGGTCTCTCCAAAGTGGTAACAAAGCAATTGAATGAGGCTCTGGAAAAAATGAAATCAGAAATAATCTCTCAAATAACTACAGAGATTACCAAAATACACAGCATGCTTAGTGATGCTAAAGCAGATACAGAGAAGAAAATAAATGAGCTTAGGCAAATTATGCAAGGACAGCATAGGAATCAAATGGATTCCATGAAGCAGATTCAAGCAGATATCCAGGAGAATAGAAACTCCAATGAAATTATTCAAAATAGATTAAACCAATGTGAGGGAAGGATCTCAGATATTGAAGACAGGCTTGCAGTTAGTGACCAGGAAAAGAAAGATTTTTCAAAACTAGCAAGGGAACATGAGAAATCAATCCAGCAGTTGCTTGATGAGACAAAGAAAAATAAATTAAGATTAATTGGAGTCAGTGAATAAGCAGGAGATACTACAAATGGCATTACAGGCTTTGTGTCAGAAAACTTTCCTGGCAGAGAAAAAGAATTTGACATACAAATAAGTGAGGCATATAGAAATCCAATTAGCAATGATAAAAAAAAAGTCTACTTCCAGGCATATCATAGTCAAGGTTCCAGAAATTCAACACAAGAATAAAATTTTAAAAACTGTTAGGGAAAAGAAACAAATCACCTATAAAGGAAAGCCCATCAGAATTACAGTGGACTTCTCAGCACAAACTCTCAAGTCAAGGAGAGCTTGGAGCGAAGTACTCCAAGTTCTAAAAGAAAACAACTGGCCACCCAGATTGATGTATCCTGCAAAACTATCTTTCAAAATAGAGGGAGAAACAAAATACTTCCATAATAAGGAACAGTTGAGGAAATTCACAACCACTAAACAGCACTCCAAAATGTTTTGAAGGACATTTTAGAAAGGGATGATAAGTATTACAGCTCCACACACCCCATAGAAAGAATCCACCAGGAAAATAGAAAACAACATGATAAGGATAAGTCAATACGTACCAGTTTTAACCATCAATGTTAATGGTGTTAATTCACCAGTCAAAAGACATAGACTGACAGAATGGATCAAGAAGCAAGATCCAACAATATGCTCTATACAAGAAACACATTTAATTCAAAAAGATACCCATAGACTGAAAGTTAAAGGATGGAAAATAATACTCCATGTAACAGGAGTCCAGAAAAAAGAAGGGGTAGCTATTCTATTTGCAGATAAAGTTAGTTTTAAGCCAAGACTGATTAAGAGAGACAAAAAAGGTCACTATATATTGGTAAAGGGAACAATCCAAGAGGAAGAGATAACAATCATAAATATATATGCAACAAATACTAGTGCACCCAGTTATATAAAACAATTATTAATGGACATGAAAAATCAAATAAGCCTTAATACAATTGCATTGGGAGACCTCAATACCCCACTGTCACAAAAAGACAGGTCAACTAGACAAAAAAATCAACAATGAAATATTAGAGTTAAATGAAACCTTCGAGTAAATGGACTTAGTAGATGTTTATAGACTCTTCCACCCTACAACAGCAGAATACACACTCTTTTCAGCTGCACATGGGGTATTCTCCAAAATAGACCATATACTGGTTCATAGAACATGCTTGAGTAAGTGTTAAGGAATTGAAATTATCCCATGCATACTATCAGACCATAGTACAATGAAATTGGAAATCCATGTCAAAGGAAACCACAAGAACTTCATTAACACATGGAAATTAAATAGCATACTTCTGAACAATCAATGGATCACAGATGAAATTAAAGAAGAAATTAGATAGTTTCTATGGTTGAATGACAAGGACAATACAACATACTGGAACTTGTGAATGAAAGCAGTGTTAAGAGGGAAATTTCTATTGTAGGGGGTGTTGTTTCCCTGGTTTCTCTCTCAGTGAGATTGTTGTTCATATACAGACATGCTGTTGATTTTTGAGTGTCGATTTTGTGGCCAGCTGCATTGCTAGGTCTGCCTATTGAATCTGGGGGTCTCGGTGGAGTTTTTGGGATCTTCTAGGTAGAGTATCATGTTATCTGAAACAAAAGCTATGTATATAAAAAATTAGTTGTGACAGTCAAAGAAAAAAGAATTTTGAGTGAAATGTAATTTTCTCAGGGTCACCTTCAGATTTTATTTCTAATGAGAAATGTTCATTTGAAAATGATTGTATTAATAATTTGTCAGATAATGTTTCATGTGTATATTTTTTATCTTAAATAATTTTTGGGAATATCCAATATGCTGATGATTGTTGCTGTTTTGTTGGTTGGTGTGAAATTGTTATATTTTGATTTCTTGTTTTCCTTTTGTTTAAAAAATAAATAAATAAACAAATACCTGTCTTGTGATCTGTCTCAGAGTGGTGAATTTGCATTGCCTTTAGTAGAGCATGATTTTAATCATTACTAAGTTAAACAATAAAATAGTGTATGTATGTGGCCTTTTAATGGAAATTATTTCATTCTGTAAACAACATTGAATTGTGATTTTTGAAGCTCTCTTAGTGCGTCAGTCTAACATAGTAAGTGTCATTGACTGAGTATCACCTTTTATGAAGAATAAGCCAATAGAATAGCCTCTGTCACCGCAGTTTAACTGTAGCAAATGCAGCCTATATCCTTAAGAATGTGTCCTGCATTAAACACCAGTAATATGTTAAAAAAACAAAAACTTTAAAGATGCATTTGATCATGTCTACAAAGACAACTGTTTGTTAGTCACACTTGTATTGTTTGGCCTAACTTTTTAAAGTCTGCAACATAAGACATAGAACAAAATTAAACTTAAAGCAATTAAATATAAGTAACCCTATTTAGATTCAACAGTCCGCTCACTAAAAATGTATAGTTCCTTCTGTTACCCAGAGACGGTCTGGCAGCATCGGGGCATTTTACTAACTGGAATCATTTGAAGTTGTCATATCTAAGGAAAAAAGTGGTCCATTCTGAGCAGTTTCACAGGTTGGAAGCTATATCTAGCACAAACTGGTCAATATGGAAAGTTCTATCCTAGATGAATTTCTTTTTAAACCAGGAAGAGTTAGATTTTATATTTTGAAACAGTTATTATCACATCTTTCTAAACCAAACATTTCTTAATGAGTCAGGAAATGGATTTAATAGTTTTATTCTAGAACTCAGTGACATAAAACATGGTTTCACTTGGTGTCTGCAGTCTTTATGTTGGGATGTGCTCTGTTGCGACGCTGACGTTTCTACGGCCCCAGGGAAGGCCAACACAGTGAGATGAAACTGGCTCCTCAAACCCCTGCCTGGAAAGCCCGGCAGTGTCCCTCTGCTCAGATCTCATCGGCCAAAGCACATCACGGGGCTAATCACACAACCCTGCCAGGTACCCGGACAGTGGAAGGGAAGATACAGGTAAACGGCTTTAATAACCCCAGATCCGAAGCTCTAAATCAGAACTCTCAGGTGACGTCAGATCCACCAGGGATCTGAACCTTAGATAATGCCTGCTGGGGGCTCCAAATACAATTCCAGAAGGGTCTGTACACTCTCAAAGAGCTGAGTGCTGGAGATACAAAGCCTCCTTGTGCACAAAACCTGCAGAGGCTGTGTGTGGTATGAGGAAAGAATATTTGTTCCACTGTTGGGTGAACTGACTTTCGTAAAGTCAGATTTAACTAACACATTGCGCAAGAGTGCTGGACCTTCTAGCCGGGGATGTGATCTGCACCAGACAGACTCAGCCGATGACGGTGACACTGCTTGGAGCCAAAACCGCGGTGACTGTAGCTTCACGTTGTGTTCACTCCAGTTAGTCCACCGGCTGGTGCTGATTCAACCGAGACCCAAGACAGCTGCGCTGGGGTGGCGCCCAGTGGTAAAGTGCTTGCCTGGCGTGTGAGGTCCTGGATCAGTCCCCACAAGGAGGAAGAATGCATTTAAGACTGAAAGAGGAAAAAGAAGCCCATTTGACTATTAGATTGGGGGTGGTGTGCAATTCATTTGCATACACTCACACACACACGTTTCTCTCTGAGAAAATTCATCACAGAAAAAATTCCGACGTATATTGAAAAATACACAAAATTCTGGGTCACAAAAGAAAACAAACCAGCATAAACAATATTTTCTTGATGCCTAAAGACTCATACAAAATAAGACTTAGGGAGAGAGCACTAGATTTCTATAAATTGGCTAGTAACAATCAGCTTGTGAATTTTGAAGTAAACATTAAGGACACATTTGCAAATCTCACAAGCATCGATGTTGCACTATTCTACTGTTTATATACATAATTCCCCAATCACTTTTAATTTCTCCACTGAAAATGTTAGCTCAGACTGAGTAACAGGATCACCACTTACTTCCGGTGTGGTTACAAAAGTATGGACCTGGTGAATCCATCCTGAACCCAAGGCATCATGCGAGTTTTCTTCAGCATCTGGATTATCTCTGCTTGATTCAAGAGACATCTGCTGCTGCGATCGGCTGGAAAGCAAACCCGTTAGAAAGGAGCCTGAAGCTCGTGCTTGGAGACCCCCTTGCTGCCATGGGTAGATTAGAAAATGAGTCCATTTGGCCCAGAAAACTCGGTCTTGGTGAACTTACCTGTAAAATGGTCTCATGAACTTCCTTTTCTCCGATCTGAACACTGGCTTTTCTTGTATGTTACTTTTATTTTTCGATATAGCTATTTTACCTTCATAAAAGAGAAAGCACTAGGACAGAGCCACACATCGTCTAGAAGCAGACTGGGGCTGCAGCTCAGAGATGGAGCACTTTCCCTGGCTTCACGACACCCTGCGTCCCGTTACCAGCCCTGCACTGCGCAGGAAGAGAGTTAGTACCTAGTAATTTAAGTACTCCTTAACTTTTTTTCCCCTGGTGCTGCTCAGTTGTATTCCCAGTCTCAATATAAAATGTCACCACAAATACATCATTAAAGACAACATTAAACGTGCAATACAAAATAACCACAGTGATTTTTCATAGACGTACTTCTTTTAACTCACCATAATTGATTAATAATAGCTACAAAAGCGACGGTTTTTCCCTCTCAGTTTAATTCTTGCAAAATAGGTTTTTATCACTTTCAAGCAAATCATCCTGTGACTGAGTCTCTGCCTGCTCTTGAAGCCCAGACTTATTTTTACATCCTCTCCAGCCCCTTTCAAATCTTTTCTTGGCCTCTCCCATGCTGTCGTCCTGTTCTCCAGATGGTAGATCTTTGCCTGTGAGCCACGGCTCAGATATTCCGATAGTAACTTTCCTAGATCCTTCACATAATATATACGCTCTTTTCCCTGCTTTATTGAGCTCGCTGTAGGTTTCATGGCTTCCATGGCAGGACTGTCTGGAGATACAGTTTCACTTCAAAGGCCCAGGTCCGTCCCTCTTCATCTGCTGTCTGCAAATCCCATTTTCACACTCGCTTCAAGCAAGAGGTCAGATTGATGATTTTACCATCTTATTATTATCATTATTTTCTTATATTCACTTTCCTGTCGATGTATTTTTAATGTGCTTCAAGTGCTGTGGGCTCTTGGCCAGCTTTTTTTACATTGATCTGCCCATGCAGTTCCATTGATTACTGAGAAAACTACACCTTCTTAAAGTTCTTGCTCCCCTATGTTTATAGTCTGTGCTTTATGCATTCATTAACTAATCTGGACCTCAAATTTGGTAAGATCTTTAAAAAGAAATATTTTATCACATAGATAGGGATTTAATAGTTGTGGGGATTCCTGGTTTATTTCCTACCACATTATACTTCAGCTGAGAAAAACTGTTAATTTTATTGTTTGGAAAACGAAAAATTATATTTTATGAACTTGATTTGGTTTCCACCTTTTGATATACAACATTTACCCTCCTTACGCTAGGCTTTCTGCATAAGGAAGAATTTATGGCATGATTTCATCTTGTCTTTTAAACTACTTATATTCAATTATTTAATGGGAATAGCTTTAAGGAGTTCTCCCACAAAAACAAAACAAAACAAAACTGATGGATCCTATTCTACTGCACTTGGACCAGGGAATACTTAAAGATTTCCTGTACTTTTGTGAACAAACTTCAATCCCCAATTCTGACCACAATTGTGAACAGTGAGTCTTCAAAACAGAGATAAACTATTACTTTCATTAATTTTAGTCTTAAGAAGTGTTCGATTTAAAATGGGAAAACCTCTTATCTACCTTTATTCTAGGAATTCATTTTATTGGAGCCTAGATAAACATTGTATTCTGTAAAGAAGTTTCACACTAAAGGTATAGGTCAAAGGAACAGCTATGTATTAAATAGTATGGTTCAGACTTGCTAACAATTGTAAATGCAGCATGTTTTATGCTTCTTTCTAATTCTACACGATGGCTATTCTTTGATTTAACTTTATATGCCTTAAATAAATGTACATCTAGTCTATACAAATCACAAAATTCTCTTCAGGACGTATTCAGGTGGTATCTGAAATCGCCCCATCTTTTCGTGAAACCTCATTCCAGTACCCAGGCAGGGCACATCTAATGTAGGTACAGTGTTTAAACAGAAATAAAGAGGACCCTGTTCACAGCTGTAGACAGCACTGGTGGAGCCTACTGCTGCAGGGCAGGGAGTGCTGTCCCAGGTCCTGTCTGCAAGCAGCTGAGGGTGTCACTGAGCAGTCACTCTGGGACTCCAGGTGCACAGCTTTCCGCAGGGAAGAGTCTCATCATCAAGTCATGCACACAAGCAATATGTGATCCAAGGCAAATCAAAGAGTTCGAGGAGCTTCAGTGTTTTCCCCTTGCAGGGGAAAATGCATCGACTCGCAATAGGAGGGGCTGCAGTAAGAATAAAGATGGAAGGAGGGGCACAGTGGACTGGTGACAATGCACTTTACAAGGCTAAGAGCTTAAACAATGATTGAATGGCTGCTAACGGAGTGAATAACCAATTTTTACCGGATTTAAATTTATGTGACTCACTTTCCTACTGTTAACAATCAGCAAATAAAGATGATGGTGTTTAAAATTAGAAGACTTAGGTCTGAATACTTAGCATAAAGGCCCAGCCAGTCTCCACATTTAGATTAGAAATTTGTAGTCATTTTAAATAACTTTCTACAGGGGAGTAGAGAATTCCATTACTTGAACTTTTGGTGTTTTAGATATATGAGGTGGCATGCACTTAGATAATATAGGTGAAATTCCCCCATTATCTACAAAGCAGTTTGTGATCTAATTTGAAATGTGCCTCCTACTGGTATCTGTTGATATCCTGAAGTTAGAACTTCAGCAGCATCTCTATTTCTTACTTGCTGCAGGCTTAATTTTAAGATGTGTGATTTAAATATTATTGGTTTATCCTTTGCATATATTTTGACTATTTCTCTTATACTGATGCTCATAGTATTTGAGAACAGCACTTAATAAAAGGAATATATTGCAGCATATCAATTTCCCTATTAATACAGCTGGTAATGAATAGTTTTCAAGTAATTTCCTCGTATCTCGTTTCTTCAAGTAATAAACTTGAATATTTTAGAATATAGTTGCTCATTACTAGACACGATGTTTTTCTGTTTTTTTCCCCCCATCATA